>JAKTWN010000027.1:0-140004 GCA_030582035.1 Wickerhamiella occidentalis
CCAGATTACATTTGTCAGTTTGCCTCGATTTGCCTCAAACTTTGGCTCCAACCGCTACCCTTGGCTCCAACCGCCGCCCCTCGCCCCATGAAAGTTGAATTTGCCGGAAACGACGTATCGCCTCAACTATTCTATCTCACAAAACACTCTTTTGCAATTGTAAATATCCGGCCGCTTTTGCCTGGCCATGTCCTAGTATGCCCCAGACGTAATGTCCAACGGGTGTCTCAGCTTAGCCAGGAGGAGCATGCCGACCTTTTTGCCTCTGTGAGAGTTATTGCGCGTACAATTGACCGGTATTATGGTGCCGAGGCCCTAAATATTGCCATCCAGGATGGTGCATTGGCAGGCCAAACCATTGACCATGTACATGTCCACATTGTGCCGAGAGTTTTGGACGACCTGCCTAATGTCTACGATATTTATAAACTCTTGAATGAGAATAATATCCATCAAGCACACAAAGAGATGAGAGAGCATAGTGCATTAGGAGATGACCGTCCCACTAACAACCGTACGCTCGAGGACATGAAACAAGAAGCATCCAAACTTCGATTCTATATGGCAACTAATGCAGATCCTAATATTTAGCTTATGTGGAGGGGATGAATTTTGTGTATTAATTCAATCATTAGCTCGCTTCTTCTGCCTTTTTACCATCTCTCTATGCATTACAGTTTCTACAAATGCTGACCCTAATATTTAGTTTATGTACGGTGTAGGGATGAATTTTGTGTATTAATTTAATCATTAGCTCGCTTCTTCTGCCTTTTTCTTACCATAGAAAGCGGCTCTCTGTGCATTACGGTTTCTCTCTCCACCCCATCTCTTTGTGCCTCTCTTGTATTCTTGGAGCTCAATACCACGACCAAACCGGTCAAACCAATCAAGAAGGTATCGACGGTCACGAGTATCTACTCCTTTCTCGTTTAATTCCTTTGAAGTGCTGTTTACAAACTGGTCCCACGATTCAAAGTTATCTTTGTACTGGACCATATTTCTGCCGATTTTGGACAGAAAAGTGTCTACATCGGGAATTTCAGAAGTAGGTTTAAGGTTGCGAGCAACAAGATTTGTGCAACTGAAATTTCTCAAAGCTCTGAGCATTTTGGGCTGATGGCAGGGTGCATCAGGGGGTGTTAGTGGAGTTGACCAAGTAGTGGTGGGGGTGGCGAGTGGGGGTTGCGAGTGGTGGCCATGCTAACCACTTTAGCAACACCATAAACGGTGAAATCCACTCTAATTACGCTAGAAATGTATAATGGGTAGCTATCTTTCTAATCGTGTGATTCCCAGCGTGATTCCGCATTTCTCCGCTGGCTGCAACCTAAAAGTGTATGATGCCACTCTCCCCTTCCCCCTCATGACCCGCCTAGCACTGCAAAGTCCGGGCTTTCGCAGGCGGCAGATGTTAACCATCGTCGCACACACCGTACTGATTCCGATTTGTTTATCCACATTCTTTGTTTTATGCGCTTTGCCCGCTCTTTGGCCAGGTATTGGACTCTATTTACTGTTTATCGTTTTAGACCCACGAGCAGAGTCTGGGGCTACCCTCAGCCCATTACAGGAATGGTTTCGTAATTCCAGGTGGTGGAAATGGTTTGCAGGGTATTACCCGGTTGTAGTGCACAAGACCGTTGATCTGAAACCCTGTTTTGAGGGAAGCAATACAAAGACCGCTGGAGACTCTACCGCTACAGAATCATCTCAGCTCAAAAACACACCCAAGGGTAACTGGATTGCCCGACTCGTGCCGTTCTGGGTTGCAATGGCGAAATGGTGGTTCTATACTATGACCGGCCAATCAGCACTGTATGCTAAACCTACTGGCCAAAAATATATTTTTGGGTATCATCCGCATGGAATTATTGGTATGGGAGTAGTGGGAGGACTTGCGACTGATGGTGCCCACTGGAATCAGCTATTCCCTGGTGTACCGGTGAGGCTTTTGACGATTGCCAACAATTTCAAGCTTCCTTTGTATCGCGAATATTTATTGGGAGCTGGAATAGCTTCTGTATCGCGCCACTCGTGTCTCAAAATGCTGGAGAATGGTAACCCTATTTGCATTGTTGTGGGCGGAGCCCGAGAGTCGCTCCTGAGCCAGCCGGGCAAGATGGATTTGATTCTCGCTAAACGATTCGGGTTTATCAAAATTGCATTACAAACCGGCGCATCGCTCGTGCCCACTATTGGCTTTGGTGAGACCGATTTGTACCGTCAGGCGCAGCTCGACGACGGGCTGGGGGCTAATATGCATACGTACATGACGCGTAATTTTGGATACACAATTCCACTTTTTCATGCGCGAGGCATTTTCAATTATGACAAGGGAATCATACCTTATCGTCGGCCCATCCATGTGGTGGTTGGTAAACCCATTGATGTCCCTAAAATGGAGCACGTCGACCACAAGACCATTCAAAAATATCATGATTTATATGTCACAGCATTAAAAGAGCTCTATGCAAAGTACAAACCAATCTATTGGCCTGAAGGTGGCGATCTGGTGTTGGCAGATGAGACCCCGAATGGATCGGACTAATGTGGGTCGGACTAAGCCCAGTTGAACAGCCGTATTCTCTAGGCTATGTATTTGAATAGTATCTCACAAATCGTTATGGATGACTCCACGATTGCTCATAAACAGTGTAATCATATCCCAACCGGTTCATCCAGACTCGTGATCATCCTGAATCGTAATGAAAAAAATCAAAGTGCTATAATTATGCTAAAAATATGTAGAATGCAAGTTAGTCGCAAGAGCGTCACCAAGAGTAGTAGAAAGCGGATAAAACAAAATTACAGTCGAGGACAGCCGATGCACCTGAGGAGACATAGTGGTATGATGCTCTCCAATGAACCCATTGGAGGAGCCATCGCTCACTTGGTGGCGGTTTTCGTTTCCACAGCGAGACCTTCGGCCGCAGGGGTGGCATGGGCAGTTCTGACAGTGCCAACCTCACCCTCAATAGTGCCCAGTCCAATGGATCCTGATTTCGGAGTAGCCAAAGTGCTCCACAATGAGCTAAAGCTCTGGCTATAGGGCACTTGATTAGCAACACCAGCAGGATTGGTAGACCATACCATATATGTAGGGGGCGGATAACTTGTAGTGGACGTGACAGAGCTGGTGGATGAAGAAGAAAGCCGTTCTACAGCACCATGGGCGAGCCCAAATAATATTAACGGTTCATACACACGCATCAGCTCTAAAGCAACAAAGCAAGTGAGGGATCTGGATCACAAAGGTTTCACCGGGCCATCGTTTCCATTTATGTGCACCGCACGCTGGGTTGCAGTATGTTGGCCTGGTAACTTGATTGGATTTAAGTGGGGCTACCGGGTATCAAAGCAACCAAGATAGTGCTTTAGTTTTGAAAATAGATTATAGAGAATAGATTCAAGGATATTTTAATTGATATACTCGCCAAGTCGCGTATTACCTAGCAACCATTCCAGCCTTCCAATAAAGTGCTGCACTGACTGCACATTAAGAATTAAAGCAGACACGTCAAAACACCCCTCCGCTGCCGAGAATAGAACGCAATCTAGATTAGCCTAATTTCCCCAAGTTTGTGAAACATTCTAATTCTATATCACTAGATCCAGTAATCTGGTCCGAAACCCTGTTCCAGACCCTCACCTTTAAATTCCTGAACGACATAAAGACGACCCCCTTTATGCAAGCTTTTTTGCTTTTGATTCAGATTTTCATGCAATCACGATATACGGCTATAGATAACTTGATAGTACTAAACGAAACAACTAATCTGCTTTAATATCCTTCTTTGTGTCATTTTTCAAACGGAAAAGTGGCTTCACTGACGTGTAAGAGCATTCAACACCGCCTCTCAAACGTTTAATTTATCCGATGACATTAATAATCAGACATAGACGCGTCATATGCATGAGCCGAGAGACGTCATACTAGAATGACGTCGTGGCTTATTCAATACTGCATAGAGTGGGTCGCTATGATAATTTAGGCAACAAAGATTGTAGTGTAGTGTGGCGTTTCCGGCACTAATGGGCTAGAAGAGTACAAGAAGGCGACTATCCAGGATAGTTACCGGCAAAGATCTACTCCACCATAGAGATGCATCCCAGTCCATAGCGGTAATCCTGTCTGAGTAATACTGTTTGAGGTAGGCTGTGCTGTTTGGGCAGGCAGGCCGCCTGTTTGAGTGGGTTGCTACGCAGCTAGACAAGAGTTGAATTCCGTTCAGCGAGGTAAACAGTAAAGTTATCTGCTTATGTTTCTGTTTTTTTCCCAAGTCAACACTCCCAACGGTCCCATCGAGGCTGAGCGCCAAGCGATGAGCTGCGTTTTCGGGCAGATTGGAATGCAGTGCGTATGCACAATCAATATAAACTAAAAATTACGACAAGCTGAATAGATAGGTATGCTCTAATTAGAATTAATGGAGTCAATTGTGGTGGTAGAGCGCAAACCGCAGCAGCTACTCACTCGTTGTTGCTATCTTCACTCTCACTCTCGCTCTCATCTTCACTCTCATCAGAAGACTCGGAAGCATCACTCTCACCATCACTATCCTCTGCCATGGTTTTGACGGTAACTTCATAACCCAAATCAGTAAAGTACTTGTTGATGGGCTCGCTCTCTGAACCATGACAAACAGTGAATACAGCGCTGGAATCAGGCTCGAATAAAGGCAGCAGATACTTTTTAAGGGCGCCGACTAGCTCTTGTACCGTAACTTGAGAGACAGCAGCAATTAGTCGTTGAACGTGATTATCACCCAAATTTTTGAGATGAGTATCGAAATATTTCTGAATGACCGCGCTGCTTGAAGTGGCTTGGTCTAAAGCCAGTGCGGATGTGAACCCAGTTACTGCCCCTTCAATATACTGAGGAGCAAATGTGCGGGTCCCGTCTGCATACTCCTGAAGTAATCTGCGAGTGGTGCGGTGAGCATTGATTGGGTCGCTAGCACTGTAAAATTCGCAAATCACATAACCAAGCTCCTGGCGATGGAAAATACGTGCTCCATATGCTAAGCCATCGCCGCGGATTTCGCGCCATAGCGGGCCTTCAGTGACTCCCAGGTATACATTTAATAGTGTAAGCGCAGGCGTATCGGGATGCAAGTAGCTAGTCGGTGCTTTGGCAACCACGGACATGTAGCTGGAGTCAGTAGGACAAAGAGTAATGATAGACTGCAGTTTAGGATCCTTGCCTAATTCTGAACGATAATCACTGGAGAATGGAACAGGAGTCAGGACAAGGTTGTCAAGAGGGCCGCGATCATTGGAATCACAGACTCTGTTGTACAACCCTTGCCATGCAGATACCGGGTGCTCCAGTCCAAAGATATCGCCAAATACCAAGATACGGAAATTGTTTGGGACGAAAAGCTGCTTTATTAACCTCTGCATATCCTTAATCACCCGCGGCATGTCGTTTTTGACCTCCTTGAAAAAGTCTTCTACAAGCAACATTTCAGACTCCCGACGAAGAGACCTTTTGGTGAGCGAGTGTTGATGGATGGCAGCAATCATGACTGAGTTTCCTTCTCTAACCTCTTCAGATACAGACGCAAGGTACTTTTTGATGTACATCTCGCACCTTTCTTGATCAAATATCACATTAAAGATGGCACGTTCGACCCACATTATAGCTTTGGCATAGTTTTCACGTTTGAGCCTTAGATCGATCATTACCAGCTCTTGCAGCATAGCATTGGTAGAGAAACTGGTAACAAGCATATCGCGATTTACTTCAAGACCCACCTGTTCGGCTGTAAGCTCAGTACCATCATCCAACTTCATTGGTAACGCGAGTATTTCACAAAATATCACGTCGATAAAGGGCAAAAGACCCTCGTCAACAACATGTGAATCCAGATAGATTTTAATGGTAATAAACTGGGACTCGTAAGACTCAAATTGGAAATCGAATAGAGGGAGCGATGTGGATTTCAAATCCTGATTGATGTACTCTTGAAGCTTTGTATTAGCAGGTTCACTGTTAACTCTCGCGGTTTCGGTATTGATAAACCTGATTTTGCTCAAATCGGGGACAGGGTAGTCATCCACGAGTTCAGGAGGAATAGGGGCATCGATCTCTTGTTTAACAAGTTCTAGCTCTTTAGCAATCGCATCCAGGTCGTAGTCCCGTTTGATTTGTGCTGTGCGTTCTTTTTTGGCCTTTTTGATCTGCTTCTCTAGGTTTCGGCTCGGTTTACCCAAAATGGTGGTGTGATGTGGCTCCACAAAGTATTTGCTGATGAATTGTGCCCATTGCTCTGCATTCCAGTCCAAAAGCTTGTCAAAAATGCTCGCTTCAGCGCCCCATTTCTTGAACATGGACGCATCTTGGCTACCGTAGAGAAAAGAGTCAATGGCCATATAAGCGAATGCTGCTGGGTCGTTTTCCACATTAAGGAAAAATTTATCTTTTTTGCGTATAATGGCGTCGCGCATGAACTCGAGATCGATGTTTTCGGGCCTTGATGCTTGTTTTAAAATGTTCATGACCGCGCCATCCACTTGTTCAAGTCGCTCAGTAGGAACGCATGAGAGAGAAATAGATATGAGCGTGACCTTGTAATCATCAGTTTCTACTGAAATACCAGTACACAAGGGATCTTCGACTTCTACGAGCTCTTTCTGTAGCTTACCATTATTCTCAGCTGTAAAGTAGTAATTGAGCACCTCGATAGCCTCGTATCCAATGAGATCCTCGACGCTAGTACCAAACCAGCCCATTTGCACCTCACCAAATGTTTCGCTTGTTTCAGGGAATTCCAGAGTCTCAATTATGGTACTTGTCAGGACAGGGGTGGGGTCGATATCACTAAAAGGACGACGCATTAGCGGTGGTGGGTCGAATTGAGCATCAAACTTGTTCATCACTTGCATGATCTCTTCCGGCTCTACTTGACCGGTCACTATCACGCTCAGGTTCCTTGGTGAATACACCTGATGGTGGTATTGTTTGATCTGATCATGGGTGATAACTCTCAGAGCTTCCAGTAAGCCACCAGTGTTAATTGCGTACGGATGACCAGGCCCATACATTTTATGGTGTAGCTCAGATGCAATAAGGCTGAATGGGGTGTTTTCTACACCTTGCATCTCACTAAAAACCACACCTCTTTCCTGCCCCGCGCCATCTATATGGAAAACTTCAGTAGTGCACGTGGCCTTTGTGATTTTCGGATGCAAAATGTGGTCCAAATACACCGGAAGCATACCTTCAAAGCCCTGCCATCCTGCTGTGGAGAGGGTATAAACTGTTTGATCCTTGCCAGTCCAGGCATTTGTGCTGGAGAGCAATTTATTGCCCAAGATATCCAAATAGCCCTTGTAAGGATACTTGTCGCTCCCCATGAATACTAAATGCTCTAGAGTGTGAGGGTACCCTGAATCATTGTCAATTTCAGTGGCCACAGCAAAGTACCCGTTGACCGCTGGGGTTTTGCACTTTATTAGCACAACTTCAATACCGGTACGGGTACTCTTCCAATTGTAAAGTGTCGTTGAAGGGCAGTAATTTGGTTTTATCTCTGCCTTTAGCTCGAACATCACTTTTCTTACTCAGAACGGCTGAGGGTTTTTTCGGAAGGTATCAGCAGCAGGAGTGATATCAGGTGAAATGCGCTCAAACTTATAAAATGCGCTCAATCTAATCAGTAATTTCTTGTTTTGTTTAGCTAGAGTACTTATAATTTCTTCTTGGAGGCAAACACCTGTCGGCTGAGAATCACAATCCCTACATTATACTAATTAGTTCAACACTACACGTGCCCATGCAATACCCACGGTAAAGACCAGCGAATGTTGATCACCCTAGCCCATACTATATGTTTCAGGGTTCAGTTTTAGTATCTAGTGAGGCTTCAATCTGCAGAGTCATACAATCCGAGGTGTCATCCCTAGGCCCACAGCTAATTTGCCAAGCAAGTACATTTTGGTGTTTTAGTGTGAATTTCCACGTTCGGAAAGCACAAAAGCGGCATTCATAGTTGGCTGTGCGGCGCTGAAGATAAGCCGCAGCCGTTGCAGACGCTGCAGATAGAGCGGTTGGATCTCACGTGATTGAGGTGACTTGTAGGCTCGGCACTAGAGAGGTGTTCAGACCCAAAGGCTAGTATGTAGCCCAGATCGGGCTTATACAATTATTTATAAACTAGTGAAACAGTGCTGGCTGGTTGTTTTGACTGTAATGGATGTAGATAAATTTATGAGGAAGGGGGGTCGAATGTGGGTCGGCTCAGAGTATTTGCTCAGAGTATTTGCTCTACGATTCGAGCCTCATTATGCGTGCTAGCTTCACCTTCCCAAACTTCTAGTGGCAAGCGAGAATCTCCATGAGTGGATCAGCCTTCACCCGTGAGCTCCAATACTTGCGCTAAAATTAACATGGTTGAATAAATACTATAATAGATTGATTGTTTGGAGAGTCAGTGGGTCGTGTTAGTATAGGCGACTCATAGGTTCTACTCCTTCAGCTTTAACCTTCTTCACAAGGTTCACATTTCACCACATCAGTTTGGTTTTCGATCAGCTCTGAAGCTCGCTACGCTTGCAGATAAAACTACTATCGACCCTATTATTGTCCAAATGTCTGGTAAATCCCGCCAAATCAGAAACTCCCACAGCGCTGCCCAAACGAGGCTAGTATAACGGAAATTGACCAGCTTGGACGCTTCCTCTAGTTGGAGAGCTCGAGCCTGCAAAGCTTGAAATAAGAATCCAAATATTCCAGAACCGAAAATGTACCCGACCGTTTCCCAGTTTTTAGGAAACCGCACTGGCTCTCCTACAGCGGCTTTGCCAAATATTATAAGGCTCGCACCTATTGAACTGGACAGTGAGTACATTCCGACAGACTGCAGAGAGTGGCTGGATTTCAGTTTTCGTAGTAGGATGGTCACAGCGCCGGTTCCAGCAATTGCCACTAGTGCCGCAAGCACTGCCACTGGACGATGAGAGGCAGAAGAGGTGACATTAGTAGTGACTGGTTCGTACGCTGCGACTGTGGCATTTGCATTTGCTCCCCTTTCTGCCCCTAGCGCGTTTATCTCCTGCTCACCGAATAGCGCGGGAGGCCGTGCAATAATCACCACTCCTACAAGACTAATAATGGAGCACACATACTGCTGCAAAGAAATCGTCTCACCAAGGGAGCAGGCCGCAAGCCAGACAGTTACTAGAGGAGTGAGTACCCCCAACGCGGCCACATCAGGTAGTTCAAGGTACTGGAGCCCATAATACATGCACAAGATGTTGACTAGCCCAATCGCTCCTCTCAATGCCAATAGTCCACGATGTTCAGGGCTTCCAATAATATTGTGAGGCACTTTGGTTAGGTACATGTAGCCGCATATTGCCACTAGCGTGGGGAATTGTCGCACAAGTACTGATTCAGTAGTTCCCGCTGATTCAACTGCTAATTTGGAGGTAGCAGCCATCAGCGAGTTGCATGCAACAGACAAGTTGTAGAGAATTATGCCCTTTAAACGGGACGACAGTAGGGATAGTTCCGGTTGGGGCTCCAGCTCGGTTTCTAGTGACTCGATTACTGGGAACGATTCACGAGGGTCCAGCTCATCAGCACCAACTCTGGAAACTGCTATATCCCCCAGCTCAATATCATGTTTCTTCATAATTTCTTATCAGTAAGGATCTCTCCTCATCAAGCCAGGCAGCTGACTACTTTACTGCTTGCATTTTTAAACTTCACTCAGCCCGCTAAATGCAACTGGATGAAGTGCAGTGGAGAGCTCCCGAGTGGATCCAACAGTTTGGGCTACGTAACGACAACGTTCTAGAGTACTTTAGTCTATCTCCGTTCTATGATCGTAGCAGCAATAATCAGGTGCTCAAGATGCAGTCTGTGTACAATGAACAGCTCCACCACCGTGACCTGTCCAAGGAGCTGACACAAATGAAAGGAATTGAGTTTGTCGTTGCGTATGCGCATGAACCAGACATGTGGGTCATTCGTAAACAAGATCGTACATCTACACAAGACGCCGAGATTTTAGCGACATATTTTGTCGTTGGCGACAATATTTATCAATCTCCGAGTGTCTACTCTATTGTGTCTTCAAGATTACTTTCTACTTCGCTAGATTTAGCCCAGGCCCTCGAGGTAGCTCAAGGGTTACCCAAGTTTCAGGGAACAGGGTACAAGTACCAAACTGAAGAGCCTAAACGGGGTAATGAAGGAGAAGTTGCTCTAGCTGTTTCGATGGGGAAGCCAAATTATTTCCGGGAGACTCGATAAGTGTGGGTGGTGAGCAGTTGATTGGTTTGGGGGCTGAGCCCATTTCCAGAGCAGTTGAGTGGGGCGTTTTCTAATCCACCAAATCTAACCCAACTATATACATCATTTACCAGGTTCAATCGATTACTGGCGTATTTCTTGCACCGCCTCGCTACCTGCACTCAGTCCTCACCACTATCACCACTGCAACGTCCTGCCACGTGCTTATGCGGGTCTCTTGCTAATTGTGTTGCAATGAGAACCCGGCACTGGACTGGCCAGTTGCGAGTACAATAGAAATAGAAATAGAACTTAGTGATTCAGAGCAGACTTTCACGTAAATAATTGATTATGGTGGTACCTTGATAAGTAATTGTTGTGGTGCGCAAACTTAAAATATATCTCGAAAACAATCAATCGGAAAACATAGCCACTAGTAATTCCTGAATTGAGATATGAAACCACCCGATTTCCTCGTTTCTCTACGGCTGCATGTCTCAGCCCTTCCCAGCCTGGACACCTAAATTACTTATCATGAATCCCATGGATGGGATACAGCAGGCGATGAGTGAGGGTAATGCCGCACTCTCTGCCCCTGAGGATACATCATATGGTCACCTTGCGTTCCTTACACTCGAAGCTACCTGTCAAACAATGCTGATCTGCTTGATGGGGTACTTTGCAGCGCGCAAGGGTTGGCTCAGCAAAACGGGCCAAAAAGTGCTCAGCACGCTCAATGTACAGCTGTTTACTCCTTGCCTAATTTTCTCGAAAATGGGCTCAAGTTTGAGCTTATCAGCACTGCCTGATTTGGCCATTATTCCGGTCCTCTTTGTGCTCACAATGGGGGTCTCGTACCTCTGCGGAAGACTCACATCACGAGCATTCCATCTGAATTCCCGCGAATCAAATTTTGTGACCGCAATGGCTGTTTTCGGAAATTCAAATTCTCTGCCGGTTTCATTAACGGTCTCTTTGGCGCAAACATTACCTTTTCTCAAGTGGCCTGATCTACCGAGAGATACTGCTGATGGAGTTACCTCAAGAGGTTTATTATATCTTCTGATTTTCCAGCAGTTGGGCCAGATGGTCAGGTGGTCTTGGGGCTATAACACTTTGTTGGCCAAACCAATGGAGGTTCAGGTCGATGAAAGCTTGGCTGCACAGAGACAGGGTGACACAGAACTGCAAGTCCCGAGAGCCCCAGCTCATACTCGTACCATATCCACAATTGACTCCCCAGCCCCTGAGCAATCTCTCAAGGGGTTCATACTGGCAATAGCTCATGGAGTTTGGCAGTTTATGAACCCACCATTGTGGTCAATGCTTGCTGCGTTGATTGTGGCATCTATTGAGCCCCTCAAAAATGAAATATTCATCAAAAAAGACGCCGTTTTGCACAAAACTGTTGGCATGGCGATCCAGAAAGTCGGATCGGTGGCTATTCCGCTTATTCTGGTTGTATTAGGGTCCAACTTGGTTCCAAATCAAGACGATTCACCTCCTTCACCTAAATTTCGTCAAATTGTGGTTGCTTCTCTTGTGTCCAGAATAGTGTTACCCGCGGTGATCTTATTGCCCGCCATTGCTTTGGGAGTCAAGTACCTCAACATCTCAATCATGGATGACCCTATTTTCCTTGTATCTTCATTTATTCTGACAGTATCACCTCCAGCAATTCAATTGGCGCAGATCACCCAGCTCAATGGAGTGTTTGAGGCCGAAATGTCTGGGGTTCTGTTTTGGGGCTATGTTGTTATCACGCCGCCAAGTAGCGTTTTGATTGTAGTTCTGGCGTTGCAAGTACTGAGATGGACTGGAATCACGCAGTAGGCTAATGTGCGAGCCACATGTGCGAGCCACATGATGCGCTCAGTCCATCGTTACCAAAAGTCTTGACCCCAAAATTGAGTACGAGTGCAAAAGCAGACAATTGGCATACCCCTGGCCGGTTTGCTTCACCTTATATGTTTCGCCCACCCGATCTTTTTATTGCTGCCAGCAGCAGCGTATATACATATTTACTCTATATGAGTTCAGTTTTGAGCTGATTTACGTCATAAGTTATGGGCATCATACCAAACCATTGAAGCTCAGTAGCTCCAGCTTGGCGTTCAACCATCTAAATAAATAAATTTGTGCGAAAGTCTGCAAGTATGGGTCAACTCAGTATGGCTCTAAGCCTATCCCGCTCTGAATCACTTATTTGGAATTTTAGTCCCTCGACATTGATTGGTTTTGTGAAATCGGATCTTTTCAATCCCGGGATCAAGGCCGCTCCTACCAATGGATCGTCCTGGTTCTCGAGTATATCCAATGCTTGATCATAATCCTCCATATCTTGAAGCCTATCCAGCAGCATTCTCGATACAAATGGCAGTATCTGGCACGAATACAGGAGGTTCTTATAACTCAGTACCTTTGATCTTCGTGCAATTGCAAAATGATGAAAAGAGGTGAAAGTCACAATCGCTTCGGCAGCAGCTACTGGTGCCACATCTTCAACGACCAAATGTGTTCCATCTGAAGCGACTAGGTAAGGCAGTCCAGAGGGAATTTCCGACAACTTGCCAGTACTATCGGTAGGAATACCTCTCATTAACAATGACCATTGAGGAGGCGAATAGTACGGATCGTACAAGATGCTGTACTGATCACATGAAGGATTACCACAAGGCTCTGTACATGGAGATGTGGCGGAGGAGGAACACCTCAATTCCCGCTCCCAGATTGCATCTTCGTGTTGCCAGCTACTATAGCGTTTCTTTTGAGCTTGGATATCAAGCACCTTTTTTATTTCTGGGTTGGGTTTCGCAGAGACTTTTCTCAATACTTTGGAGCGTGGTTTAGCCATTTTCAAAGCGAGAGGACAAGGGCGCGAGAGGGTCTAATAGGGAGGGCCTAATAGGGATGGATGGTACAACGGTTTAAGGATGCCATTATAGATGCCAGGACATCTAGTCAATACCAAAATAAAAGTTCAATTCCCTTCAATGCTCATTACAAGTAGTAGCTTGTATTTGTGGTAGCTTGTATTTCGTTTTAGTTACCTCTAAAACTGCACATGAATTTTCGACCGGCTCGTGACATAATCGTGACCCATAAACCCCCCCTCTCCACCACTCATCTCTTTTATCCCCACATTTTACCACATGTCCAACAAACTTCGCATTGTAGTACCAGTCAAGAGAACAATCGACGCGGCCATTCGCCCTCGTATTAATAAAGCTCAGACCGGTGTGGAGACTACTGGCGTCAAGTTCAGTATCAACCCCTTTTGCGATATTGCTCTCGAGGAAGCGCTCAAGTTGCGCGAGCGCGCCAAGGACTCGGTGGAACTCATCCATGCGGTTTCGATTGGACCAAAGAAAGCCCAAGACGTATTGCGCACGGCGTTGGCAAAAGGCGCCGACACCTCTACTCTTGTAGAGACCGACGCCGACGTCGAGACTCTCTCAGTTGCCAAGATCCTCAAGGACCAAATTGCAAAGCAAAACGCCAACCTTGTTGTCTTGGGCAAGCAAGCAATTGACAACGATAAGAACCACACCGGTCAGATGCTTGCTTCACTCCTCAACTGGCCTCAAGCCACCAATGCCTCCAAAGTCGAGGTGAACGGCGACGAGGTCACTGTTACTCGTGAAATCGATGGTGGTGAGGAGACCGTCAAGGCTAAGCTTCCTATGGTTATCACCACTGATTTGCGACTCAATGAGCCTCGTTACGCTGCCCTCCCTAATATCATGAAGGCAAAGAAAAAGCCATTGGAGGTGATTAAGATTGCTGATACAGGTGTTGATATCACACCAAAAGTAGAGGTACTCAAGGTTCAGGAACCTCCTGCTCGTGTTGCCGGTAAGAAGGTAACCAGTGTTGATGAGTTTGTTAGCGAGCTGAAAAACAAGGGTGCGATTTAAATGGACCCAACTGATTATGGTGATGTTTTAAAAGTTTAGATAGATGAGAAATGACTTGAACGAGCCGGACTGCGCAATAATGGAAAAGAGCAGAGGACGGTTGGCCGGGCGACGTGCTAGTGTGGGGAGCCTAGCCGAGCTATGCACAAGCCTTGCGGAGGGATATTAGAAGAACTCAATAAAGAAGGGTGTTTTTATAGAGTCACAGATAGTGTGAGGAGCTATAAAGCGAACTTCTTTAGCTCTGACATGTGATCCACAAATTACTGCAGCCTAGGTTTCTGAACTCAAGCCACCTTAATAGCCAACAAATAAACTCGAATTCTAATACTTCACTATGGTAGGCATCCGGGCAAGTGATCATAGGCCACCCTTGGCTCACTCTGTGGATCACCAGCCGTAGTAGCTTGCGTAAAAGTAATGCAAGACCAGACCCCACAAACTCTTTGATTGTCCAAGCTCTTGTAGCTCGAGTGTCTCTCGGATACCTTCTTAGCCTCATATCCATCATTTGCCAGTTTTGTGTAACCTGCGTCCCTCCAGCTAGGCTACCAACTAGCGTTGCTCGGGATTATCCAATTGATAAGTCTATAGACTTGTTTCAACATTTAGCTCGTACAAAGTTGAAGGCGTCGAGAATTTCCCCCGCTATGTGGTCCCCTCTCTAATGACCCACTTTGAGGAGTTGCTTCATTCCCGCAAACCCGAGCCCCATGACTGAGCCTGCCTAGTGTGTACTTTACCCGTCTTATTTATTACGACAGCCAACGGCACCACAGTTAACGTTGATTTGAACTCCTCAATCTCACCATGAGGGCCTTGAAACCTACAGATGCCAAGAGGCCCACTATGGAAATCTCCGATGGTCAGGATGCTGTCTGATAGAGATACTAGTGTCTTTAAACCTTTAATTGTCATATTTAAAACACTTGTGCCGGCTTGATTTTCTCTCCTAAGCTCTAGTTCCGCTCATAATCTCTTTTTTATGATCATGCGTTTTATCTATCTGCAACCCCGGTGATCCTCTCAGCAGCGAAATATTAAGCGAGATATCAGTACTGCAAAGAACCATTATATCTGGTGGCATTTGAAACCATTATACTTGACGGATCAAGCTAGAATAAGACTGCTTTCTCCCTCAAATTCGCAGGTGTCTTGTGCTCACTGATCAACGTGAATCTTTAAATATTGAAGCTACTTACGCGGGTAATTTGTGGCTCCCACTAAAGCATGCAACCCTTGTGGGGATTGTATGAAGCAAGAAACCCCGTTTCACCGCGGCAATGGTTGACACCCATACCCATGATTTCTGGATCTATGCATAAAGATTGATCTTGTGCCAAGTGCTTCATGGTGGATTATGCAGCGGACTGCAGGAAGGGTCACCACACATGCATATAGTATCTGATAAAAAAAAAAACAGTGGGTGTAATAATAATCGGTATAGGGGACACTTTTCTCGAGACCTTTCAATTTAGATAGGCATTCTCAGTGTCGAAAGATGGTTGGGGTGATTTGTTTTGGCGTTTTTCAGCCCCAATGACCCATTTTACCCCTTGGTCTCGTGCAAACCAAGTCCGAGGAAGCCAGCTGTTATCTACGCTTTGTCATAATTAAGTGCATTAGATAGTCGTTTTATGCAGGGTCAGATATACCGCGAATACATCAAATTTCAACGGAAAATGTGTCTATATTGTAGCAACCCCGAGACAAACAACGGTATCTCTGCTCCTGGATGTAATAGGCCTTGTCTTGATACCTCAGAGACGGGGCTACCTATTTCCAGAATCCCCGGTAATAGTGTGTAACCAAACCCACCGTGCATATGCAGGCG
Source organism: Wickerhamiella occidentalis (assembly GCA_030582035.1). Classification (NCBI taxonomy): domain Eukaryota; kingdom Fungi; phylum Ascomycota; class Dipodascomycetes; order Dipodascales; family Trichomonascaceae; genus Wickerhamiella; species Wickerhamiella occidentalis. Next base: position 15,992 of record JAKTWN010000027.1, read on the forward strand.
TCAAGAGACTTGAGAGAGTCCCGAATATATAAAGCAACCACTTGTCCCCCACTTGACTTAGGTAAAAGTCGACGACTCAAAATGAAGAATTTCTTCAAATCAAACACAGAATCTCTTGATACTGAGAAAAGCACCGACGACGTTTTGCCCGGCCCCGCGACTGCTTCCCCAAAGCCTACAGCAGGCCAGCGCGTAAAATCGCTAGGAAATGACATCTACAGGATGTTTTTCACCCGTAAAGGCTTGATTGGAGACCCCGGTGAGGTTGACTATGCCTACTTGTTTACCCCTCCCATCCCTTTTATCGGCAAAGAGGGTGCGCCCCCCGTTTTCTATGGTCTTGATGATAAAATGCCTGTGGTTTTGGGCTGCATTCTCGGCTTCCAGCATGCGCTTGCAATGATGGGTGGCCTGATCTCTGCGGCGCTTATTTTTGCCAGTGCCTCTAACCTCGACTCGGGGACCACAACGTACCTTGTGTCTGCTTCATTAATTGGTTCCGGTATCCTTTCTCTTATCCAGATTATCCGGTTCCGTATTCCTTTTACAAATTACCATGTAGGTACCGGCATGGTTTCAGTTTTGGGTGTTTCATTTGCCACGGTCCCGGTATTTCAAACCGCATTAGGGGTCATGTACTCGAATGGTTTTTGCCCTGTCGATAGTGACGGAAATAAATTGGCTTGCCCCGATGCGTATGGCGCCTTCTTGGCTACTTCTTCAATCTGTGCACTGTTTGAGGTGTTGTTTGCTTTCAGTCCCCAAAAGGTCATTCTTAAACTTTTCCCACCCATTGTTAACGGCCCCGTCGTTTTGCTAATTGGTGCTGATTTGATTCACTCTGGTATGCAAGATTGGGCTGGTGGTGCTGGTTGCATGACTGAGGGTGCGCTGTGTCCCTCTGCCACCGCTCCTCACGCCCACCCATGGGGATCCGGCCAGTTTATTGGTCTTGGTTTCGCTGTTTTCATTGCCATTGTCATTTGTGATAAATGGGGTGCTCCATTCATGAAATCATGCTCAATTATTTTTGGATTGTTGATTGGGTGTATCATTGCCGCTGCTTGTGGTTACTTCCAGCATGAACCTATCGATGCTTCTCCTAGCGGCCAGTTTTTGTGGGTTCATACATTTAAACTCAAGCTTTATGGGCCCATTGTACTACCACTACTTGCTGTTTATATGGTTTGTATCATGGAGTCAGTCGGGGATATCACCGCTACTTCTGATGTCTCTCGCCAAGACGTTGAGGGCCCTATCTATGAATCGCGTGTACAGGGTGGTATCCTGGGCTCTGGTTTGGCCAGTGTTCTCGGTGGTCTCTTTACTCTCTGTCCCATGTCCTCATTTGCCCAAAACAATGGTGTCATTGCTATGACCCAGTGTGCATCCCGCTTTAGCGGCTTCTTTGCATGCTTTTGGCTAATTATTATGGGTGTTATCGGTAAGTTTAGCGCCGCCATCGTTCAAATCCCCAAGCCCGTTCTGGGTGGTATGACCACATTTCTGTTTACCCAGGTTGCTGTGTCTGGTATCCGTATCATCTCGACTATCAAGTTTACCCGTCGTGACCGTATTGTTTTAACTGCCGGTCTTATGTTTGGTTTAGCCAGTACACTCCAACCAAACTGGTTTGACCGGGTCATCACCTACAAGGGAGACAATACTGGCAAGAGGGGGTTCTGCGATGCTATCAACATTGTAGTTTCTACCGGCCCCGCTATTTGTGGATTCGTGACTGTGTTTTTCAATTTGTTCTTCCCACAAATGGAGGATAGTAATCCTTATGAGGCACCAGAGATTGATGCCGTACATGTTGGCTCCGATCCCAGAGCTTCATTGGAACGTGTTGCTGAAGGTGAGTACAACAAGCAATAATGAACGCATGTCAATTGCTTTTGTGCATGAAAGCTGGATATTTAACAACCAAATTATTTAATTTATTACACAAACTCGTTGTATAGAACGCAAACTGGCTGGACCCACACTGGCTGGACCCACTTGGAGGCAAATTCGGTGTATAGACAGCATACTTTGTGCTGAATGGCTGGACCCACATGGAGGGAGGCCTTTCGAACTGGGCTTCTCTTATCGTGCTCACTATATAAATCTAAAGAGTGAATATATAAAAGTCAATGATAACTTTGTGGCTGGGATAGTGGACGCGTTTAGGCATCACCACCAGTTCCGTTGGCACCACTACCGGATCCACTAGCATTGCCGCCAGTACCATTGGCGCCAGAGCCACCTGAACCAGAGCCTCCATTACCTGCGTTGGCGTCACCACCAGTTCCGTTGGCACCACTACCGGATCCACTAGCATTGCCGCCAGTACCATTGGCGCCAGAACCACCTGAACCAGAGCCTCCATTACCTCCGCTAGCAGTAACAGTGGAGACAACGGTGGTAGTAACCACACCAGTGGAGCAACGGCCAGATACAGTAATGGTAGAAGTAGTAGTACCAGAGGGGGTGATGATCACTGTAGAGGGAGCAGCAGAACGTGTTTCGGTCACAGTAACTGTAGCCTGGGCCTGGCTCGCGGCGGGAACAGCAGCAGCGAAAGCGATGTTGAGCAAGACAGTGGAGAACTTCATTTGAGATGGGAATGAAGATGGGATACCAATCTGTTTATATACCTGGTCAATAACTAATGCCAAGCCCTTAGACCAATTTATTAACGCATAGTATTGGAATTATTATTTACGATCGGCGCTGTTCAGCTGTCTTGAAGTTGGATGATTTATCGAGAAAATAGAGATTATTGAGAGCTCTGAGCAACTTTAGGGATTCTAGCAAGTCATTATTGTTGGAATCTCTCGAGAGTAGCTTCTCCTACGGCGGAATTACATGCCCTGATCCCCTTTTGCATGGCATATGCACCCACAAAATGATTGAGTCTCACTTATAAGTCGTGTAAATCTACACAAGTCGTGTAAATCTGCTATTTAAATCTACTTTGTTGATGAGCCTGCGATAATTCCCACTACAGAATCTCCAAGAGCCCCCAGTGTATTCAGTCTGCCACAGCTCTGAATCATATGCAGGCGAGCGAGCTCAACCGAGCCCAACCATCTCATTAGAAGTTAACTTTCGTCTACCGTATGTGTATATATAGTTTACTTTATCATTGATTGAGATGAACTTATTCGTTGTAGAACCACTTGCCGCAGATCTCGCTTAACAACCACCCGCAGGGACCACCCAAAGACCCTCAAGTGTCTCGCTTGTGTCTGGGATCCTTATTATTGCCATATGAGGCCATGATGCGATCTACATCAATCAGGTAATCTCTACGACATGGGTTTAATTAAGCTGGATGAATATCTTGAGCTGGGTGAGTATCACTGTATAATTGTCTTTGTTATAAACGTTCATAAAGAAAGCTGCAGGAACTACAAACTATTTCTCCGGAAGTTCATCATAGTTTAGGTTTGGGGCATGCGCTTTCATTGCGATAATCACTAATATATGGAGAGCAATGTCTTGAGACAAAACCGCCTGGTAAACTAGTAGAATTAGATAGTTCAACTCTTGATACTGAACAATTGAATTTCAGACCCACTCTAAACGGCTTGTATCAAGTTAAGGACAACAAGTGGATTAAACTTTTTAGGGTGGAACGGGTGCCTTGCATCAATTGTTTCAACCATCGAGGTAGGATATTAAATTGCGCTGCAAGGGGTCTAGAGGCAGGGGTGAGCGAGTTGATGAGAGTTCAAGACACAAGCGCTGTCATATTGAGTCTGATTGATTTCGTACACATTTCACGGGCGTAGTTGAATTTATATAGAGCCATACGATCCATGATTTGTTAAATTCATCCATGGGCACAGCATATATATTTTTTAGGGTGAGCTCTCTCGCTCTCTCGCTCTCTCACTCTCTCTGCCATGTCTCAAATTGCCTGTCGAAAACGGGAAAAGGGTGAGCCTCAGTGTTAAACACAGTATCCTTCAAATCAACCAACCCCTCATCATCAAATAGCAGGTAAAGATACTTTAAAGTTTCTGCCAGCCAGAATGATTCCAGTGAGTCGCGTTTCTTACCACTCACAACGCTATCGAGACTTGTATATCCGCCATCATCAGTGCGCGTGTGTTTGACAAAAGATTCGAAAATTTGCCACCCCCAGTCACGATACTTTTGGTCGCCAGTGAGCCGGTAAAGGTAGAATAAAGACTCCACAGTCTCAGGACGCTGTAAGTTGTGCTCATCGAGTGGCTTGATATAAAAGTCCATTTCGGAATCAGGTGCAGTATTGAAAACCACAATTTCAGGTGAAAGCCCGGTGGATGTACCAAAATATGTGGCCACACAAGTACGGGTTATTTCTTCGCCCAACTTGAACTCTCTTTGACGCTGTTTAGTCCACCAATCCTGTTGTTGAGCCTCCGCGAGTGTCAAACCATTAGTAGCACCGATCGCAAACATGCTGCCCGCAAAGCATACCAAATGATCCATTTTCGAGTCAAGGTGGCCGCCCACACCGCTTGGGAGCTCGCCGATAAAAGTAAACTTGTGAGGGGACGAGTAATCGATAAGGTGTTTGCGGATACCAGTGACTGCCTCGTCATAAATAGTCTTGTAGATGGGCTCTGACCTGTTTGTTTGCAAATACTGCTTGATAAGGTACTCATAGTACGAATCACCGCGTGACCCCATCCTAATCTCTGGTTGGGTGAAGTGACCGGTACGAGAGCTGAGGTAAATGGGTACGAGTCCATCCTTAGGCTTGTTTGCATCAATAGCTTGCATCACGCGCTCCACTGCCTGCCAATAAGTCGCGTTGTTTGTGAGATGGCTGAGGTACTTGAACTCAAGTTGAATGGTAGTGACTTCTGCAGTTGAACTGTCGAGAGTTTGTGGCGCAAAGCCAGTTTTCAGGTTGATATCAGGACCAGGGACGTGTGAATCAACGTTAAATGCAGGCATAAGCCGGTCTGCAAGTTCGACTGATTTAGACAGATAAATATCGTTACCACTCAGGTGATAAGCTCCAAGTAAACCACCGAGCATCCGGATTGTTGTTTCAAAAAGATTTACATTTTCGTTGATGTCATAGCTCAGGTGCTCTTGGATCCATTGAGTGCTCTCCTCGACGTACTCGTCCAGGCCCATTAGCATAAACGTATCGAGGGAGTCCACGATCATCCAGCCCAAGACGTTCTTGTTTGGAGGGTCCGTACGTTTTGAAATAGGGCCATATTCATCACTCCCATACCCGTGCTGGCGGTAATCTTGCCATGTGTCCACTGCGGCTTGTACAATCGCCCGTTGCTTGGCATTTGTGTATCGGCCTACAGGTTTATTGCTGGGCGCCGATTTATAATACCAATAAAACCCATAGCAAAGCGCTGCAAAAGCCACCGCACGAATCACCCGCGATGGTCGTAGCATGTCAGCACCACCACCAGAAGCAGCCTCTTTGGCTCTCGAGGGGACACGACTCTACCACTGTACACAGCAGGGCAGTGGGCCTAAACGGATCAAACAAGCAGCGTGGAAACGCAATGGCGCTCAAATAGTCGACGATTTGGCTCTAGCGACCCACGTGATAGTCGGTAGCACAGCCAATGCTCCCCTTACTGAAGCGCCTGTATTAAAAGAGTCATGGGTTAGTGATTGCATCGAAGCAGGTAAATTGTTGAATATTGATGGGTATCATTGGCTAAAAAGAGGTAGAGAGGGTGCTGGAGAGGGCGCTGGAAAGGGCGCTGTAGAGACAAGTGAAACAGCAGTGCCAGCGCAGAAAAAGGCCCTCACCAAACCCACTGTCGCTCTACGCCAACAAGCATTCTCTTTTGATAATTCAATTGCTGATTCGACACCCAACCAGCATATCATAGACTTCTTCCACGAATTAGCAAACCAGCGCGGTTCAGCTGGCAAAGAGTTTTCAAAGCGAGCCTATGAGCGGGCCATCGCTGCACTCGAAGATATTCCAATACGACTGACTTCAGCTTCACAAGCTTCTGAAATGATGCCTCAAGTATTCAAAGGTCACATCAAAACCAGTCTGGATGCGCTGCTCGAAAAACGAATACCGGCTAAAGCTCTCGAGGAAATGCAGCAAAAATCGAGAATCCTAGCCGAATTCCAAGCAGCTATATATGGTGTGGGTGCCAAGCGGGCTCTTGAATTCTACAATATGGGATGCCGTACCCTAAAAGACGTGCGAAATGCCACCTCCGATCCTAGAATGATTGCATCGATAGATCACTCCAATGACTTGTTGCAGCGAATTTCGCGCATAGAGGTCCAACAGCATTTTGTTTCTGTGACTCGGATTGTGCATGAGCTTGACCCAAAGGCCGAAACCTTTTGCATGGGATCGTATCGCCGTGGAAAACCTGATTGTGGAGATATCGATATCATTATCACCAAACCGCACGCATCCAAACAAACAGTCATGGATATAACCCGAGCAACAATTGATAAATTATTTGAGCGCAAGATCGCGACTTTTACGTTTGGAGGAGACGGCAGCCATCGGTGGTTGGGGGCAACTCAATTACCAGAGTACCGGTGCTGGCGCCGGATGGATCTCTTGTCAGTCAAATACCAAGAGTTGGGAGCAGCAAAGTGCTACTATACAGGTAGCGACATGTTCAATCGGTGCATGCGATTCAGGGCCCAAAAACTCGGCATGCAGCTCAACGAAACTGGATTGTATATGAGGGAGACTAATGTTTTACTAGAAAGCCAGAGTGAAGAGAAAATATTTGAGAAATTGGGAATTGTGTGGCGGGAGCCCAAAGATCGACGAGGCGGTGACGATATAACGTTGATAGAAAAAGACGAGCATTTTATTGATAGCTAACTACATAGAAGAAGCAGCAACACCAGGCAAGTTCTTGCGCTCGCATTACTGCTTGTCACTCAAAGCAGCAACACCAGGCAAGTTCTTGCCCTCGAGCAACTCCAAAGAGGCACCACCACCGGTAGAAACATGGCTCAACTTGTCAGCGACGCCGAACTTCTTAACAGCAGTAGCGGTATCACCACCACCTACAATGACGGTAGCACCTTTGTCGCAAGCCTTGGCACAAGCTTCAGCCTCGGCCTTTGTGGATTTGGCAAAAGCATCAAACTCAAAGACACCGGCAGGGCCGTTCCACAAGATGGTCTTGGCCTTGAGGATAGTCTCGGTGAAGAGATCAGCAGACTTGGGACCACAGTCGAGACCCATGAGGCCATCCTTGATACCAGACTTGTCGTCGGCAGTACCGACGTCAGCGTCCTTGGCGAACTTGTCACCAGTGACAAAGTCAACAGGCAAAACAATGTCAACATTGTATTTCTTGGCCTTCTCCATGATACCAGGGACAAGTTTAGCACCCTCCTCATCAAACAAAGAGTTACCAATAGGCATGTTGTCGAGAGTCTTCTTAAAGGTGAAAGCCATACCACCACCAACAATCAAGCTGTTGACCTTGGGGAGCAAATTGTCAATGAGCTGGATCTTATCACTGACCTTAGCACCACCCAAAATAGCCAAAAAGGGGCGCTCAGGGTGCTCAAGAGCCTTGGCAAAGTACTCGAGCTCCTTACCCATAAGGAAACCAGCGGCACGCTGCTTGCTATCAACGCCAACCATAGAGGAGTGGGCACGGTGAGCGGTACCAAAAGCGTCATTGATGTAGACATCACCCAACTTGCTCAAAGACTGGCGGAATTCCTCGACCTTGGCAGCGTCGGCCTTGACCTTTTTGCCATCGGCATCCTTGTGAGATCCCTCCTCCTCGGGGTGGAAACGAAGGTTTTCGAGGAGAATGATGGAGCCCTGGGGAGCATCATTGACCTCCTTTTCGACCTTGGGGCCAACGCAATCGTCAAGGAAGGTCACCTTGTGGTCAAGAAGCTTCTCGAGCTCTGTGGCAACGGGCTTGAGGCTGTACTTGTCAACGCGCTGTCCATTGGGACGACCCAAGTGAGACATCAAGGTGACAGTGTGAGCGCCCTGCTCAATGGCGTACTTGATGGTGGGCAACGCAGCAACAATGCGCTGGTTGTTGGTAATGGTAGTGCCATCGAGAGGGACATTGAAGTCGACACGAATAAGCACTTTTTTGCCCTTGAGGCTAAGGTCTTTGATTGAAAGTTTGTTTGCAAGTGACATCTTCCAGTTGAGTGTTAAGTCGACAGGTGGGGTGCCTGTAGGGGGTTTATATAGCTTCAAGTGATAATAGGTTGGGGGGGTTAGGGTAGGGGTTGGGTTGTGGATGGTACTGGATCAAATGTCAGGTGTTTTTCAGGCACAAATGAGGTGATGCTAATGACGGGATTCATTTTGAGTGGGATTTTACTTTAAATACCTGTGTATATTAGCCATTGCTTCTTCAAGTGGGTACAGCTTTGGCTCTTTGGCGGGGTAGGTGGGGCAGGTGGGGCAGTGTGGGATTTCCACCGCGGCCGTTCAAATGTCAAGATAACAACTTGTTGTATATAAAATTAGGTTTATAAGAAAGTCCAGGGGATTATTTTGTAGAATGTTGGTACATTGCGAGTTTCCACGATTAAAGCCCCACTTGTTATTAGTACGCGGTTCAGCACACATTTGAGCTCACATTTTAACACACATTTGCTCACGATCCGTATTATATTTCAAGTATTACCCCAGATCGTTTGGATTGCACCTTTTGGATTGCACCTTTTGGTGCTATTGTGCTGGCTCCGAGTCGCCATGAGCTTAAAACGTTTACTTCAGAGAGCTGTTGGCGTTGAGTTGGTGAGGGAATTCGTCAGTAAATAGCTTATTGGTTGTTTCGAGTCTTTTTAGGAGCATACACGCTACGCTCCTCGACCACCCCACCCATGTTCAACACTGCCGACATATGTAAAGCCTTTAAACGAATCAAACTTCTCAGTCCCGGGAGGACTCAAAGTCAACTCGGTGAATTCATTAGAGAAATTCTCTGCAAGTTCAGGATCAGTGATGAATGGCCGTACTGGAGGCTGCAGCACTTGAGACTTGCCTTCAATATCTTTCCATACCAATTTGCGAAAGAATCTGTGCTTTCGAATCACGTCCATTTTTTCATATCCCAGCCGCTTATGGGGCTCTTTGCGAAGCAACCGCGTGAGAAAATCCTTGGCATCCTGTGAAAGATAGTAAGGCAGGTTGAGTTTCTGCTTGAGAATCTTGTCGATGATTTTCTTGTGATTTTGGCCAGTGAACGGTGGGTTTCCCGTGAGCAGGTCGTGTGTGAGAGCTCCCAGCGACCACCAATCCACAGAATAATTATAGTCCTTGCCCAGCAAGATCTCGGGGGCCATATATTCGGGGGTTCCCAACAGCGAATTACAAGTACTACCATCCTGGGCCACTTTACTGAGCCCAAAATCAGTCAAGAGGATATGTCCTTCATCATCAAGCATACAGTTTTCGGGTTTTAGGTCCCGGTACACAATTCCAATATTATGGAGGTGCTCGAGGGCGCATGCAATCTGGGCAACGTAGAACGCAGCTGTATCTTCACTAAACATTCGCTCAGCGGCCAAATGAGTGAAAAGCTCGCCTCCCTGCGCGTACTGTAAGATCAAATACACCTTTTCGTCGTCCTGGAGCGCATAGTGCAGTTTCACGATATACGGGTGCCTCACCGCCTTGAGAATACTTCTCTCACTCATTGCTTGCTCCATTCGCTTATTTTCGACTACAATTGATGCTTTCTTGAGCTGCTTTTGGGCGTAAAGTTTCCCGTCGAGTTTGTCTCTCACAAGCAATACCTTGCCGTACGCGCCCGTCCCGAGGCATTTAAGTCGCTCAAAGTCTTCGGGGACTCGTTTGCGATGTTTAGATGAGAATGTATCGATATCAACCTTGTACGAGCTGGACAGTGGTCGCTCGGTGCTGGGTGACAGTGAGAAATTCTGCATTGGAGGCACGGCATCTTGTGAGGTTTGTGAGCCCTTTGGAATTACAATAGGCGAACTCTGGGCAGATTCTTCATCGAGTTCAAACACGTCCATATATGATGGATGTGGCTAAATACCTTGTAATTGAGTGGCTGAAGGATGAGAGAGGTTGCACCGGTGAGAGAGGTTGCACCGGTGGGAGAGTGCAGCCATTGAGTGCTCAATTTTTTGAGTTTATGCTTGAGCAATTTGATGGGTTTATATTGTCTGCTCAATTGTGAGTGCCCAATTGGTGTGAGTGCTTAATTAGTATAACCTCTATAAACTGTAGGCTAAACAGCCAACTCAATTCTGACAGTCAATTGCATTGTGCCACTCATTTTCCAGCCAATTGCATTATACCACTCATTTACGGTTCACCGCCAGATCCCCTTGTGTCTGTGCCGCCGCGGCCCCCTTGCACCCCTCTGGCTACCTCCCTCCCCTCCCCACCCCCTTGAGCCACCCCTTGAGCCCTTTCATAACTTGTATAGCTTTAAATATCCACTCGCTTGAGCTCTATTGACATGGCATTACCTCCGTTGCTGAGCCCAACGTTACCGGCTCAGTTTGCACTACCGCTGGAGCCTATTAGCCCCACTTTACCGCAAAAGTTCACAAAGTCCTATGTGGTAAAACTCAAGTACAAGTCCATGCCAAAAATAAAGAAAAGAGCCAAAGTTAGTAGTACAAGAGACTTTTCCAGTAGTGAAGATGAAGTCCCAATAAAGCAGGTCAAGGAAAAGCCGGTCAAGGAAAAGGTGGTCAAAAGGGCGGTGGAATTAGAACCAAAAAAGGATACCAAAATGGAGACCAAGATGGAGACCAAGATGGAGCCAGACGCAAAGCCCTCCGTCAAAAGCTCCCCAAATACCACAACCCCACCCACTAATACCACACAACCCAAACAATCGACTCCAGTGGCCAAGTTGCCCCCTCAGTACCGTGAATATCGGACATCTCTTCAATATTGGGTGCAGCAGGCTAAGCAGAAGAAACACAAAAGCGATAGTGCCATATCCAACCGTCAACACCGACTGGCAGCTGTTGTTTCAATGGACTCAATCATCTGTTTTATTCGTGCTTTTGATTTTGAAGACCGCGCCGATAAGATTGCTGGGAGAGCCCCTCACACCCGAAGCTGGGAAACGCTGGTCCCGTATCTGAGCCAGATGGTGACGTACTTGGAGAGCGTTGATAGCGATATTGCTGGAGTCTGTTATGCGATTAGGGCCGTTCTTCAAATACGCATTGGTCAAACAGTGCTCAAGTCACGCTCCAAGCAAACAAATGCCAGTGGTGAGTCAATTTTGAGCAGAGCGATTGCCGATTTTAGCAAAGGGCTGGTTTATCTACCATTGGACACGATTACCCAAAAATATAATTTGAAATGGCGCGATAACAACCGGGCAAGCGACAAGCTCGACCCTGAGAATGATGAATGTGTGCTACCGCTTCATGTTAATAGCACAATGCAAGATGCTGCTGCATTTGCGTTTAGTGTGGCAAAGGAATGGGCCCAGCATGAGAGAATAGACTATATTATGGGCTGTGAAGAGACTTGATGGGGCACGGTATCCAACACTGCAGCGACAATGTGAGCCAAGTCCATACCAACAGGCTTTTTCCGGTTCTGCAAAGGTTCAAGATCTTCCCCATATCGGGGACTAACTGGAGCTTTTCTCCCTCGCATTTTCATATATTTATTTCATTAATTACACTTTGAACTAGCTTTGTGGCTACAGATCGCATCCTCATAATGAGGCTTCACTAGCTTTTGACAATGTAGGATTTCGGCTTTCGGCTTTCGGCTCTCAGTTGGTGGCCATCTTTACTACGCCAACCATGGCACTTGTCTGGATCTTTTCGCTTCCACCGCCGCTCAATCGAAACTCCACATCACTTAGCCCCGCGAGAATTTTGGCACGTTCTTCCACACTCAGTGTCTCGATGATGGCCATTTCTGCTCCTACACACGTAAGGATATCGGCCAATGCGTACCCATTCTTGAGCTTAAGATCCGTAATTGTTTGCAATGCAGAGTCGTATCCCTCATTGAGCACCGCATGCAGAATACGGTCAATACTGTTGGGATCTGGGGTTCCCAAGCATTCGTAAATATCATGAGGCTTGATAGTACCCTGGACCCGTTGGTGGCATGCTTGAAGTACGCTTAAAACACGACGCATATCGCCTCCCGACTGATTGAGCAACGCTTCAACTGCAGCAGGCTCGATATCGACCTTTTCCTCACTGATTACATGGCGCACACGCTCTCTAAGGGCATCAGGGGTTAGTGGGGAGAATCGGTGCCGTGAACAACGCGATACAAGTGCTGGGTTCAGCTTGTGGGCATAATTGGCAAGTAGGCAGAATCGAGTCGTGGTGCTGTACTTCTCCATGGTGCGACGCAACGCATTTTGCGCAACGCTCGTCATATGGTCTGCCTCATCGAGTACCACCAGCTTGAGAGTATTAGAGGCAAACATGTGCTGTGTTGAAGCGAAATTCTTGATATCGTTGCGTACTACATCGATACCTCTATCATCTGAAGCATTCAACTCGAGAACCATACGTTTATAGTGCTTGCCGTACAGTTCGCGCGCAATAGCAGTGATAGTACTGGTTTTACCGGTACCTGGAGGGCCATAGAATAAGAGATGGGGAAGCTGGCCGTTCCGAATGAAGCTTTTTACCGTTGTGACTACCTGTTCGTGACCAGCAACGTCATCAAGCTGCTGGGGGCGGTATTTCTCTACCCACGGTAACGAATCCATATACTCGGTGTGAAGGTTTGGGATGACTAAGGGAGAGGTCAAGACGCGTCGGAGACCGGAATAGCATCGTCAATGATAGAATCCATTATCCATTCGTCCTTTCATTACCTACAGTATCTATACTCTATGAGAGCTTCTTCAAATAGAGCCTCTTCAAATAAACCCCTGATAAAATTAGCTTTGCCATCGTACATTAACAAACCTAGGGGTTTGCTTACTAATCGCTCCCCCCGATTGATGAATCTCACGGATATTCTTTTATGGAGTAGTTCGACCGTTGATCTGGCACCTCGAGCCGGTTCGACTCCTCTGGTCCCTCAGGGAGTAGCAGCGCTCTTGAATGAGGGTGAAGTTCACACCTATGAAGTATCAAGAGACATGTGGCAAGATGCCCTCACCCTGAGTATCTGCTCATATGAAGGCAATTCTAGTACCATCTACTTGAGAGTCAATGATACCTCATTTGCGACTACATACGGCCTGGCATCCATTGGTCAAGTCGCCGACTATTCTTCAAATGGTACCATTCATGTAGTGCCTCCACAGCAGGTAACAGAGGGTGCGCAATGGACTTATCAGCTAGGTATCGGCTCCTCGGCAAGCTTTTCTGCCCCTGGTGACAATCTTTATCTTGTTGATACCGATTTTGCCAATTCTTTGATTGTGACCTCTCCTTTTCAGCAGCTGGGGGCATCACTTTTATCTGGCTACCAAGGAATTGACGATACAGAGTCTATTGATATATTAGAGGACGCTAACAATCCTCCAGGGGTTAACAACATCACATTGGGGATATATCCAGCCGACACAAAAATGGCAAACCTGGCCCAAAGCTTTTGTGCCATTCAAAGCAATGCACTCCTCAACCAAAATAACGCCGATGTTTCCATCACTACTCGTGGCAAAGTCCGCGTTCCAAGAGCTCAATTCCTGGTCAAGGGTCTCAACAAGTCCTCTGAGTACCTGGCTTATATTGGTCTCCCGGCTGTCAAACAGGGATACCTGGGAGGCACTATTTTTTCACCTACTGAATTCGTCACAAAAACCAGTACCTCATGTCAGGTTGTATATAATATGACATTCTGCTCAGATATGGCTTTTGCTGTCCCTGGTAACGCATCTAGCTATACCCCCGAAGAACTCTCGCGTTATTATGATACGCTAGCTCAACAACGGTATCTGAACTTTTCAAATTCTTTACAGCAAGTCAACTGCAACGTTTCAAAGGATATGCTCTTCTCTCCTATTCGTGACTGTAAAGATTGCGATTCGGCCTACCGCGACTGGTTGTGTACAACCACTATCCCTCGGTGCGCTGATATGTCTAATATGGCATCTTATTTGGTGACAAGACAGCCTGGACAGTCTCGCAACCCAGAAATTGATCAAGTTATTCGGCCTGGACCTTATAAAGAGGTTCTGCCCTGTAAAGAGCTCTGCTATGCACTCGTGCGTAACTGCCCCAGTTCTTTTGGGTTTGGTTGTCCCCCTGATAAAATGATGTCTCTCAGTTATGGAGACCATTCGGATGACGGTGATGTTACCTGTAGCTACCCTGGTGCTATTTACGACGAAAATCTGGCAAGGTGGCTTGGCCCTAGCGCATTTTTGGTGTTTGTGGCCGTTATGGTGCATCTGTTTTAATATTTATTTTGAGGCTGCGGGTCGACGATCTTGGAGGGGTCCCAACCTCAGCTGATGCAGTACAGAAATGACAAAAGACATTTATATTTAGTATTTTATGTACATATCATGACTATACGCTTGACCACACGCTTGACCACACGCTTGTTCATCCAAGCAAAACCCTCATTTCATCAATTGACCGACCATCTATGCCAGCTTCCTGGTACTTTTCAAGGAACTTTTCATGCGCACCTTTCGTCACCTTTGCAGCCATTGAAGGCGATTTGACATCTTTGAGTCTCCGAGCTGTTGAGAAGCTTGCATCCATGACCCATTCATTGAGCTTCTCTGCCCGCTTGCTGGGCTCCAGTTCAAGCCCCGATTCCTTGAGCAGCACCTCATACTCGAGAAGTACCAGATTATTCAAATGGGTGCTAACACGTTCATCAATCTCGTCAATCTTGTAGTTGGCGAAAATATGGCCGGTCAGCTCGAGTTTAACGGGATCAAGGGAATTCACCAAAAAGACATTTTTCCGGTAAGAATCGAGGGGTTCAGACAATTTATAGCAAAGCGCAATGATTGGATCCAGAAGATCGTTGATTCTGCCCCTTATATATTCGTCTCCAAGTGGTTGGTAATTCATGCTGCTTTGATAGTTCTCAAAGAGTTTTCTGGTGAGTCCAAGAATAGAGAAAACAAAGTCTGGGCTCGCCAAGTCGGCAGCGACTTTTTTAGTTTTCTTGGCAGCGTCAATTTCCACCAGTAACAAATGGTTGAATTGTGATGTTAGTGCGATTGAGATACTCTTGAAGCATCCATCAAGCGTTGGTTGTTTGTGGCTTGCGAAAACGCTGCGGTAAAATTCGACAACATTGTGGATAGAATCCAAGGATATGACGCGTTTTTGGGTCGAGATCAATTTATTGAGACGTTGCTTGAAAAGTGGCTCGATAGCGGTAAAGATCGAGTCGATTAATTCATAAATCAGATCCTCAGAGTTGTTGGCACTGAACAGTGAAAACGCGAAATCCTCACTTTCGCCTGAGGGTCCCAAAAGTCCCCTAAACAAGTCATATTCATTGATCATTACTGAATGGATCCACGCGCACTCAACACCCACAACTCTCTCTGGCTCATCATTGTCGAGAGGCTTGCTTTGTTGCTGGAAATCGCGCTTCACGGCTTGTTTTCTGGTATCTACAATCTGGTTCAGCACATTTTTGAATGTAAATGGTTCTTGTGAAAGTAATTGAAGGTCACGTTTGATGCTCTGAAGATTGCTTTTCTCATCTCGTAGAGTCCGCTCAATTCGCAAGCCAAGTTTCTCGTATGCACTAGCCAGCAGTTTTGTCATTCGAGTGAGAAGTTGTTCACCCAGAGAAGGGCTTTCTGCTAATAGAGCACTGCAATTGGTCTCAATACTCTTGACTTTGTCAAAAACCTCGTAAAAGCGGTCGTCTATATCTCCACCGCCTGTGAGAACTTGGGCTTCCTCATCAGTAACCACGAAACTTTCTACAAATGCTTTTGCAGTTGCTAGTTTGGAATCAACATAGACGCTTTCCTTTTCGAGGAGCTTAGTCTCTGCCAGCATAGGACTGAATGCAGCACTAATAGTATCGACAGTCGAGTTTATATTACTGAGATCAGACTGACATGCTTCAATATCACTCCCCAGCTCCAAAAGAGCTTTGTACATTGGTTCAAACTCATTTAGAATCGTACCCACCTGAGTGAGAATGCTGGCCTCTACCTTATCTAGTAGGGTCTTATCGGTGATATCTGAGAGATTACTTGATTCAAGTACTGATAAAGCATGCTTCACCGAGGGATCATTGTAGGGAATGGTTAAAACGCTTGCTATTCTTTGTGCAAACGCACCCTCAGAGGACATGGAGTAGTGTGGAGCAGCAACGCGGTTGGGGACGACGTGGCTAGAAGCATACTTGAGCGGTTGGGCACAACCATGGATATTCGGCAATTTGCAAACCTCAACAGCTATTGTGCCCTATCGGCACCTGATTGTTTAAAGAATACTAATTGTTAAAGAATATCATTAATTAATAGTCACCTTTCAACAACACCTACGTTTCCTAATCGAGTATCATAGCTTAAGGATGCTTTTTATTGAACAAGACCTGAATAAACAGAATGGGGACATCGTGAAATACAAACAATTGGACCATCGCGCTTTTCACGCCAAATTGGTCCATATTATTTCCCAGCACCCGCCAGCAGGTACCGTAAACTTCTTATCCATACATCATGTCGAGTTGGGCTCGAGCAGGTTAATTTGATATCCCGTTTGCCCGAGTGGATTACAATCGATTTGTGGTATAATCCGGGCAGCAAGTTCATATCAATCTCCTCACTTACTCCAATTATCGGCAAGGATTTGGGTTGATGAGGTCCTCCACTTGCACTAGGGTTCTCCTTGTCCCAATACAGGGTCAGGCTATAAGGGTGAATCCAGAAATATCTCTCGTGCTGCTCAGTTTTACGAAACCCTCTTGTACTTTTGTAAAGCATCTCTCCAAGGAACACCTGAGAAATCATCTTGTAAATTGATTTAGAGGGGGATGGTGGGGCCTCTGCAACTGGCTGTGACTGAACAAATTGGGGTGTGGATTTAGCGTGGTTTAGTTTACGTTCACGCTGGGGTTTAGTCTCTTTGCGAGTCTCCTCACGAGTGTTTAAATTGGGCATAACAGTTACCGCATCATTTGACTTTGCAGGCTGTACCACCTTGACTGTTTCCGCTGGTTTCTCTCCTGCAGTCTCTTGTTTCTCTTTAATTTCATCAGCTTTTCGAATCTCATTCTCTCCAATAAATGTCGATTCAAACTGGGGTACAGGGTTCTTCACACTAAAATCAATGGTGGTCCCAGGGTCACTCCAGCGACTGCTTTTATCAAAGGCTTGGATAATTTCAGACTCATTTCCAAAAGAAAACTCCTCAGTAAACCTTGATTTCCGAGGGGTTGATTTGGTAGGTGGTGGTGGCTGGGGCTTTGACTCTTGTGGCTTCCATTCCACAGGGGATTCAATTGAAATTGTGGGAGAGAGTATCAGCTCGCTCGGTCTCAAGTCCAAAGCCCGAGGCCTCACCTCCATTGCTTTGACAAGACTCTCCACGGCCAGATCACTCACCTGACTTTCCAGCATATCGATACTATCCGAGGAAACAGAGCTCAGAATGGGGCCAAATGAGCTCTGTTTAGATGGCTGCTTGAGGTTTGGCTGTGATCTAGTCCACCTAGAGGGTATGATACTCTTTTTTGCTGGTGGCACTGGACTGAGGTGAAGGCTAGACTCTGGAGACCCATCATGTGCAATTTCAGCCCTTAGTTGTCGATTGCATGCCAACAAGTCGCTTACTTTGTCCTCAAGCTCCATGATTTGCGTATCAGCGACAGATTTTTCAGACTGAAGCCGAGCCTTGAGCCGCTCAATCTCGATTCGATCCTCGTTTTGTTGTTGTAAAAGGCGTTCCATTTGAGTTTTCTGTTGCTTGACAATCATTTTCATACGCTGGCACTCAATCAGTGCTTCATGTGGACTATCGTTGAACTGGCTGAGAATCTTTGTAGGCGTACGACAGGGCGACCCACCCCCAGAGATAATACTCTTTTGAGGAGACGTCTCGCCTGGCTCAAAGTTCAGTACATGCACTTTAGTCGGCATATTTCAGGGGAAAAAAAATGGCGTGTGTTTAGGTTGTTGGTTTGTTTACTTTTATGTACGATGTTGTAAGCAGGCAATTAACTTGCATATGCAGAGGTTAGGTTGTGGGTCGAGTCATGGATTGAGTAGAAGCTTTGCCAAAAATGCACTTTGCAAAACTAATTGGGAATAAAGCTACGATAGTGCATTGAACTAATGGCAACGAGATGCCGTAGGTCACGGTAATTGTTTGTTAACTTGGCTGTATATTTAACCCCCCTCTATCACCCACCCACCTTATGCTATCTGCATCTACAGGCTACACAGAGGGACTGAATAACCTGCTGAGAGCACTTTTGCCAGTATCAAATCACTGCTCGATATCATTTTCACCCAATGGATTGCTTGTAAACGTGGTAGATAAATCAAAGAGCTGCAGTGCGTACACGCTTGTTGTGACGAGTTTGTTTTCCTCTTTTGAGTCAACCTCGGACGAATCAATCAGCGTATCCCTAAAAGCTTTATCTTCTTGTCTACAAATGTATTCAATGTGGAAATCGTTGTCAACAAAGCCCCGAGTTGTTTTTCACTATGATGACGAGGGGGATAAGCTGCGTCTCACCTGCGGGTTTGATAATGTGCGATCCAAGTCGGAGTTGCAGATTTATGCCCGCGATAACGCGGCAGATCTAGGCCCTGAGATTGATAAATCAAGCATTATTGTGCAAATGATCTGCACTGGCCAGCTTTTGTCGGAGATGCTGAGAGTTATCGATAAACTCGGAACCCCCCTGCTTGTAGTACAGGGTCAGCACGAGCCACTGCAATCCATTAGTTTTCAGGGAACAGCAACTGCTTCTAGTACCTCATTTCGATACATGGAGGAAAGCGTCGATACACTTGTGGTTGAGGAGTCCTTTGAGTATCAGTACGATTTCAAGAATATACTCAAACTGCGGGAATCTTTGAAAAACACAATGCAGCTGAATGTACGATGCGATGCTTTCGGAGTTATGAATATACAGATGATTCATGATATAGATGAGCAGGCCTATGTTGTCGACTATTTATTTGCCCCAACTCCTCAAGCGTGATGGGTGGGGCGAGTGTGGGCGAGTGTGGGGCGAGTGTGGAGCGAGTGTGGGGCTCAATCCGCAAGGTTCAAAATTACACTCAGTACTCATTCACAGAACTTGAACAGCTCACTCTCGACCTCACCCACGCATCACCCCCCCACCAGCACCCCACCCTACCCTGTCGATAAAAATTACATAATCACAAAATTTCATTTTTCAACCTGCATTGACAGTCTTTGTATTCCCTTTTGACACCTCTAATGCCCAAACATAATTTAGCACACGAACTGCCTTCAGCGAAAAGGCGCAGACAATCTATCATCTCTGACCAAAATACAAACCCACTCGACAAAGATGGCCTATCAGAGTGCTTCAAGTCGGTACAAGCGACCATGTACGTCTCGATTCCTCCTCAATATTCTCAAGCGCCTAAAGATGGCATCAGAATTCAGAATTTGGATCCACTTATTATGCGGTTCTATGGCCCCAGTAACGGCGTGGTCATTGGGTACTCTAACCTCGAGATTTTGGGCCAGGATGAGTCTGGCGAGGGCTCCAAAGTAGCAAAAATCATTGGCGAGTCTCCATTTGCATTCACCTGGATCAAGGTTGACCTTTTATGCTGGTCTCCTGCAGTGGGTGACACCCTTGATGGCTATGTCAGTGCCCAGTCTCCTGGCCATATTGCGCTGCTCATCAACGATACTTTTAATGCTACAATCAAGCGCGACGATATACCCTCGACATGGGCATTTGTACACGGTGAAAAGGATGATGAGAATGCACAACCCGGGTTATGGACCGATAGCGAGGGTAACAATGTCGAGTCCAAACTCAGATTTACAGTAAAAGCATTTAATACCTCTGGCCGCACCGTGCACGTTTTAGGATCTCTGCTTACTGTTGCAGACGTTAACAGAGTTTACCAGCAACAACCAAAAGTTGCCGATACTACAAAGCCAGAGGAGCAGGCCGTAGCCAGTGATTCTGAGCCTCAGTATGCCAGTGAGAGCGGAAGCGAGAGCAGTAGTAGCAGCAGCAGCAGCGAGAGTGAGAGCAGTGATAGTGATTCTAGCTAGTATATTTAATGTCAAGGGTAACAGAGAATATCGAGGAGGCGGGCAGCGAGTCTACTCTTTAGCACGGTACAAGGCAAAGGACACTTTTGATACACAAAACGAGTTAAGCTGCGTGCCAAGTTTCATTCTGCACTATTTAATTGATTCTATCACCGAGAAGCATACCAGAACAAATGTAAACACTGGACGCCTATGACTTAGATGATAGAGTGCCTTTAGAGTACCGACAACTCAGTCGGATAAGCCTCACATGTCAATCAACAAAAATTTAATATTAGGAGCCAAACCCAAGTATCCTCGTGGATCTCAACCCTTATCTATTTTGTGGCGTTGCGGTGGCAATTATTCCTCGAGCCTTAGTCACCCAAACCTCACTTCGTACAGCCCTAGTTAGTCAGCCGCTCAGGGCACCCAACCACCGCCAACCACTCCACTCTGAAATATTGAATCACGCAAAACTCAGTAACAATGGTTGTTGGTAAGAATAAGCGTATGGGCAAGAAGGGCGGTAAGAAGAAGACCGTCGACGCCTTCGCCCGCAAAGACTGGTACAATATCAAGGCTCCTGCCCCCTTTGACGTCCGTGACGTTGGTAAGACCCTTGTCAACCGCTCCACTGGTCTCAAGAACGCCAACGACGAGCTCAAGGGCCGTGTTTTGGACGTCAGCCTTGCTGACCTCAAGAACTCTGAGGACTTTGCCACCCGTCGTATCCGCCTCCGTGTTGACGAGGTCCAGGGTTCCAACCTTTTGACCAACTTCCACGGTTTGGACTTTGCTTCTGACAAGCTCCGCTCTTATGTCCGCAAGTGGCAAACTTTGATCGAGTGCAACGTCACCGTCAAGACCAGCGATGACTACCTTGTCCGTCTTTTCGCCATTGCTTTCACCAAGCGCTCCCCCAACCAGATCAAGAAGACCAGCTACGCTCAGTCTGCTCAGGTCCGTGAGATCCGCAAGAAGATGTTGGAGATCATGACCCGTGAGGCCAGCGGTGTTACTCTTAACCAGCTTGTCGCCAAGCTCATTCCCGAGGTCATTGGCCACGAGATCGAGAAGAGCGCTAGCAACGTTTTCCCTCTCCAGAACGTCCACATTCGCAAGGTTAAGTTGCTCAAGCAGCCCAAGCTCGATCTCGGTGCCTTGCTCGCTCTCCACGGCGAGGGTGCTACTGACGACACTGGAAAGAAGGTCTCCTCCGAGTTCAAGGAGGTTGTTCTCGAGTCTGTTTAATCGGTGCATAAAATAAGTAATTAAATTTGTTTCTAGTTGAACTGTTTTTATCAACACAGGGTTGATGTATTAATGTGCAAGTAAACCCAGTGGTCGGTCCCGAGATCTCCCACACGATACTGGCTACTTGTGTCATGTCCTAACCTCAGCATGCATACATTTTGCACTATATAAACTAATCTCTTGGTGGCAGATCTGAAAACTGATCGAGCGTTCACTCAAGTCTCAGTAGACCTCGCCATCCATATAAACCAGAATAGGCTATAAACTAAGTAGAGCAAACAAAATTAACGCCGCAACCCATTGGCTGTTCAAATGAACCGACTATGCACTCTTTGCACCATCACCAACACGAGTAACAATCACGCGTTCAATACCCTTGGCCAAGCGTTCGGCATAGACACCAGAGAACCCTTGAGCAGCCTTGTCACCAGGGAACCCTTCAACACCAGCCAAGCAGCTCAGACCGTCGAGTACTTTTTGGTGGTTCTTTTCCTCGTAGTAAACGACACAATTGGGGCCTGCGTCAAAGGTATAAGCAGCGATGATTCCATCCTTGTTGATGTCTTCAACTGCTTTGATAGCAGCACGGCTCACATCGTTCAAGTAAAAGATGGGAGGGCTCGAGTCAAGGCAAACGGCATGGAACTGGTTGGAGTCGGCCATTGTGAGTTGGGCAAACTTCTCAAAGTTGCGGGTCTGGATAGCGTCAACAAACTGCTTGTACCGCGTGGGAACCACATGGTTGATCCGTTCCTTGAACAGCGTGCTGGTAGCCACAGTTTGTTGCATGCCCGCAGTGCTGGGTACATCTTTTTTCTCGGCGCTCACCACAAGGATAAGGGCACGCATCTCGGGCCAATGCTCGGTAGGGGCCAATTGAACGGCCTTGGAATCGCTGCCATCTTGAGCAGAGCCCATCTCCCATGCTACGTAGCCGCTCATGAGGGAACGACAAGCGCTGCCGGACCCTTGGCGTGCGTAGACGCTCAGCTCGGAAGCAGAAAGAGGAAGCTGGTAGAGCAGAGCGATGCTCTTGACTAGTGCTGCAAAACCAGCAGCACTGCTTGCGAGACCGGCAGCGGTGGGGAAATTGTTGACGCTTTCAATTTTGAGAGGGTACTCGCTGATTTTCTCGAGCGCAGGGTCATTTTCCTCGAGCTTTTTACGCTCAGCACGTAATCCAGCAAGAACCTGAGCAGTGCGCGCACCAATAGTCTCGGGCGCCTTGTTGAGGACCAAAACATCCGCCTGGAAACTCGCGCTGCACTGCGCCGTGGTCCGCGCGCACATATCCTCGGGGCTTAGGGTCACGCTGATGGAATTATTGGTCGGCAGGTTCAACTGCACGTTGCGCTTTCCCCAGTACTTGAGAGTAGCGATGTTTACGGGGGCCAGAGCGGTCGCAGAGTGCATGGTAAAGGAAAAGAGTGGGTCGTGTACGCTGTGCTTAATAAACTAGAGGATCGTGAGGTATCATATTTTGTGGGGCCGTAGCTTTAGCTTGTTAATTGAGGGTATAAATGGCTTGATCTCCAAAGCCTTTTAGTGATTTATGGTGGCAGTATAGGATTTGAACTTTTGATTTGCTCCTGGGGGCAGACAGATGGCATAGGTACTTCAAGCTCAATTAGCCAATTTTTGAGCACATTTTTGTTCAATCTTCCAGAAGATTCAAATATATACTTGTTTTTTTACCTGTTTGCTGTTTCTTTAGTGTGGCAGCCTATACACCTTACCTATCATACATAGGCAACATTACTGGACACGGGAACCTGGGACACAACAACCTTGAACCAACTGAAAGTATGATGAGAACTGCTTTTTTCAGCTACACAACTATACAAGTTGTGTGAGCTTGAGCCGACTGGGCTCGCTTGAGCCGACTGGGCTCGCTTGAGCCGACTGCTTGCATGTCCGTCTCTTCCGTTTCTACTTGCCACTTGTATTTATTTTTCTAAACTTGACCTTTTATTGCCCTTCACACAGGTTTTATTCTCCACTGAAACCTAAACTAAGCGGAAATCACTGCTTTTACCCTAAAATGCGGGGTTGAATCAGATCAGCTACATTTTTTCCGTAAACCCAACCACCCGGGTAAATTGGGGATCCCGCTTCACATATATGCATGCGTAGGTGGGCAAGCAAATGATCCGGTGCAGAGATAATGGGTAGTGGATAGTTGCGGTCTTTCTGCAGTCTCAGGTTTGATACAAATTCAACAGTCTGAATCTGGGCCTGGTTTTTGGTAGCACCCAAATGCACACCATGGAGCGCCAATGGATTTTTCACTCGAATTTCGCCGAAAAATTCGCCGATTGGCACGGCTCGATGTGCATTTCAGGCACAGGCGTTTCACCAAAATGCGGGGTGACAGATGACGTAGGCTCGTCACAGGTATGTTTCAATGCCCGGGGAATCAGAATGAAACCTCTAACTAGTCTAGAAGTATCTTGATTTAGAATAACTAGATAGCGAAAACCCATACCCTCGACTCAGGGCCCATATCAGCCTTATGGGACCACAACGTTTATGCATAAAGTATGCAGGAGGTATGCGCAAAACCCCACCTCGTTATAAGCGGAAAATATTTGCCAGTGAACCCGAAATTAAGTAAGGCGTCCAGGGAGAGTCAAGGCAGGCCACGCCCCAGTTTTGTGGGGTAGCAAGTGGTTCTGTCTTTGTGACCCGCAAGCTTGAATACCTCGAGTGTATCGGCCAGCTACAGAATCCAATACTAGTGATTAATTCAGATTTCGTAGAATTTGTGCACACATACTGACCTGCACAGTTAGAGTGCCCGCATGATATCAAGTTACAGCATCGACGGGTGGCTTGACTAGTCTAGTTATCATTAGGAGCTCATCTATTAGATTAAGGAGACATGAGTACTCGAGTGGACGGGAACTTCAAAGGCGTCATGCGCGGCTCTTGATCCAGATCGAGTTTCCTTGGGCATCGGGTGATAATTTTAAAACAGATGGGAAACAAATGGGCATTCAAGGTCATAGATAAAGCTGCATAGTACGCTATAGCTTCCTGAAAGCTAGTACAATGCACAGAGTGTTAAAGGCGATGGATTCAATATAGGGTACGTCGATAGACCAGTTAAAGCGTGCGAGGTATATTGACTGTAATCTGCCGCTAGTTGTAGTGAAATTTGTGCTTGTAATAACAGCTATCGAGTCACGCGGTATACCAGTATGCTGCTCGATGCACGTAATGTGAATTTTCATGCAATAACATTCTGCTACTTGATCAAGATTGCCCCGCTATTCATCTCTTATTGCATATGCGTATGCACCTGACTGCATACAGATATGATGCGGCGGGTAAAATGTACTCACCCCAGGGATATATAAACATAAGAGTATCCACATTTCTATCAACATGAACCTGATCCACTTTGCTACACTTGCTATTGCAGCAGCTGCCTCCATCACTAAACGTGAAGGCACTGTGCCAGCCTTTGACTATGAGAACGAAAAAGTTAGAGGAGTAAATCTTGGCAGTTGGTTTGTTCTTGAACCGTATATGGTACCCTCAATGTTTGAAGCATTTGGAACTGTTAATGTGCCTCTTGATGAGTATCGGTACTCTGAGCGTCTTGGTAAAGATGAGGCTCAACAACGCCTCGAGAAGCACTGGAGCACATGGGTTACTGAAGATGACTTCAAGGATCTTTCTGACTGGGGTTTCAACACCGTTCGTATCCCCGTGGGTTATTGGGCGTTTGTAGAGCGTCCTCAAGATCCGTATGTTCAAGGCCAGATCAAATACTTGGACATGGCAATGCAATGGGGTCGTACTCATAACATCAAGATTTGGATTGATATGCACGGTGTACCTGGATGCCAGAATGGTTACGATAATGGCGGCTGGCGCGACGTTATCTTGTGGATGGACAACCGCTACCCAGAGAACCTCAACGATACCTATACCGCTCTTGACAGAATCATCGAACGCTATGGAGGAGATGAATGGAAAGATGTTGTATCCGGCATTGAGCTTGTTAACGAGCCTTCAGTTGCTGTCATTCCTCGTGATGACCTCGTTGACTATTTCAACAATGGGTACCAGAAGATACGCGACGCAAGCCCCGGCCAGGCCTGTATTATCCAGGATTTGATGCGTGACACTGGTAATTACAACGATATCCTTACCATGCCTGATCACTACAATGTCGTTGTTGACCACCACCGTTATCAGTGCTTTAGCTTTGCCGACTATGATCGGTATGATCAGGGTATCCAGTCTACTATTGACTTTACCTGCTATAATGGTACCGACATCAAGAAAAACGATAACCACTGGCGTGTTGTTGGCGAATGGTCTGCTGCACTTAAGGACTGCACAAAGTGGCTCAATGGTGTCGATCACGGTGCTCGTTATGATGGTACATTCCTTAATAGTACCAAACACGGTACTTGTGAGCACTATGACGACTTTGGTGCGTGGACTCAGGATATGATTGATGATCATCGCAAGTTTATTGAGGCTCAGATGGATGCCTGGGAGTACGGTGGCAATGGCTGGATTTTCTGGAGTTACAAGACTGAAAGATCGGTGGTATGGGATGCTCGTAAGATGATTTTGAGCGGACTTTTCCCCCAACCATTGACTGACCGCAAGTTCCCTGGCCAGTGCAAGTATGAGTGAACCAGGCAGCACTCATTAATTAGTTGTAATCATATAGTGAATCTACGTTGACCAGAGAGGAATATGAGGGCTCACTAATAGCACCCTAATGCCAGCTAAGCTGGTTACGACAGGCAGCTCCTTTAGGACTCTGTGGCGGGTCCTTGTGAGACACACACAAAAGAATATTATACCAAACTCAATTTACCCATTATTCACCATGTGCTCTCGTAATTGTGGTATAATGATTTGTGCATAAACAAGGCATATGTATGCACCTTAATGCTGCACCTCAAGGGTAGCAGAAATAGCCGCTCTTACACGACACGAAGCCAAGCTAGAGGTAATACATTAGATTAGCTAGTCAAAGAGAGTGGAGATCTGCAATTCGCGATAGCCAAGGCGATAATCTAGGCAGAGCGATACTGTTAGGCCTGACCCAACCTGGACCAGCGACCTGGACGACCAGCCTGGACGACCAGCTCAGACCAACCCAGATCACCCACCAGGCCACCTCAGATCACCAACCTGGACCACCCCAGATCGCCAACCAGGCCACCACCCAGAGAAGTCTCAGAGCTGCTCCATACCGGTCGCTCTATTATTTGGCTTAATTGGGATTTTATAAACAGAGATTTCAGTGACTAATTATGAAACTCTTTGGACGTTCATATCTCATCATTTAACCGATTAAATACGTAAAAATTCAAGAGCTGGCCATCACGACTTGATTAAACCCGTGCATCGCAACTAAAAAGCGCTGAAGCAAGCCAAGTACATCTCGGACCTCGGGATTGGTTTGTTGAAGCTAAATGTAAACACCATAAAACGTTGTTATAAACCCAATTAATCTCAAACCGGGGCCGCACGGTGCGGTGGTAAAAACAACGAAACTTGGGGCATATGTCAAGGCCTCCGAGCAAAATATGCTTTATTTGGCAACAACATATATAGCCTCTATAGCTGCTTAATCTAGGTGCCACCTGCCCACCGTTGCGAACCACCCGTCATGTTTCAGTTGGCTGCGGTCCTTAGGTGCAAGGGCCAGTTTCGAAAATCTAATTTTGCGCTGGAATGAACTAAAAATAGCAAGGTTTTCAACCATCTTGCGAGCTTTAA
Source organism: Wickerhamiella occidentalis (assembly GCA_030582035.1). NCBI lineage: Eukaryota > Fungi > Ascomycota > Dipodascomycetes > Dipodascales > Trichomonascaceae > Wickerhamiella > Wickerhamiella occidentalis. The sequence goes on from JAKTWN010000027.1 coordinate 43,106, forward strand.
TAGATATAGAGCAAGCAAAATAGACTAGAGTATACGATCTATGAGCAATGGTGGCCGGAACGGAATCGATTTACTTTACAATGCTCATCGGCTTGGGAGTATCATATCTAAATATATACCGTAATGTATGCATGTTCCACTTGACCGCAGCCCCCTGATAGGTATTCAGGTATTGAGCGGTATAACTGCACTTGGGACTCATTCCTGGAGGTCTTTTGTAACATATGAATTACTATAAACACCTATTGAATATGAAATTTATCCCCTATTGCCCTAAAATATGGAGAGCCGCCTGCATGAGCGGTATGGATCTTCGGATTATTTAGCATTCTCTTGCCCATTCGAGAGAAAGGGGATGCCGCGTAGCGAGGCCGCGTAGCGAGTACCTTAAACTGGTACTTTTTCGTGGTATTCAACGACACCAACCACCGAACTTAACCCACAAAATCGCAAGAAATCTATAAAAACTCTGAGACTGCTAACGAACAACGCGCATACGAGACTCTCGGATAGAATTTAAGACGGGTAAATGACGTCACATGTACGATTGTGTGAGACAACTACCGGAAAAGTGCGCTCTCTCGGGGATTAAGACGCGCTAAATGTTTCGAATTACATGTTTCCACGAATATTAGAGGCTATATTCCCGAGATATTGGCATAAAACTCCCCCTAGGCCTCGTCACACACAGCTACTGGACGTGGGTTACTAGGGACACCGCGATGCATAGGGAATCTCAATTAATTGAGTAGAGCCTTAACCAGGGGTTAAGCGAAATATATTGGGTTTTTTAAGATCAATATTCTTGTATTCTTTAGCACTATTTCTGTGTAATATTTGATATTATTTGGGGGTTTTAAGTGGTACCAATGAAGGTGGGGGCAAGTGGGTGGGAGTATTGGCGTTCAGCGAGTTTAAAGACCGGTGCCAACGAGTTTAAAGACCCCATAACTATTCGTACTTGTACTCTACCACAAGTATTATTCTGGCCGCCCAGTTTCCGTTCTGATCCTCAAGTTTACATACTTCCCTATGCGGAGTATTAGGGGGGATTGACCCTTACCCTGATGCATTGCGTATTACATGCATAGCTGGTTGTTACTCAATATAAAGGTAGTGCCCCAGTACACCTGCTCTTCGTCCCAACCAAAAAGACGTTGTAGTAGAACATGAACTTTGTTAAATTGGCAGTGTTGGCTATCGCCTCTGCTTCTGCAATCGCTAAACGTGGAACTGTACCTGCCTTTGACTATGAAAATGAGAAAGTCCGCGATCTAAACTTGGGTGGATGGTTTGTGCTCGAGGCTTACATGAACCCCTCGATGTTTGAGGTCTTTGACTCTGATAAGATCCCTCTTGACGAGTACCACTTTACCGAGCAGCTTGGTAAAGACGAGGCCTTTAAGCGTCTCGACGATCACTGGAACACCTGGATCACCGAGCAGGATTTCAAGCAACTCTCTGACTGGGGCTTCAATACTGTCCGTGTCCCTATCGGCTACTGGGCGTTCCTCGATCGTCCCCAGGATCCTTATGTACAGGGTCAACTCAAGTACTTGGATCGCGCTCTTGGCTGGGCTCGCACTCACAACATCAAGGTTTGGATTGATATGCATGGCGCCCCTGGTGGTCAGAACGGCTTTGACAACAGTGGCCTGCGTGACGTTTTGCTCTGGCAAGACGAAAAGTACCACGAAAACACTGACGATACTTATACCGCCCTTGACAAGATTATTGAGCACTATGGCGGTGAAGACTGGCAGGATGTTGTTTCTGGTATCCAGTTGGTGAATGAACCTCTCGGTACTGTCTTGAGTGTCGACAAGCTCCACGACTATTACAATCAGGGCTACTCCAAGGTCCGCAAAGCTAACCCTGGACAGGCCGTTATTGTACACGATGCATTCCTTGATGTAGGGTCCTTCAACGACTGGCTCAACCAGCCCGATTACTACAATGTCGTTGTTGACCACCACCGTTACCAGGTGTTTAGCGTTCCCGAACTCCAGCGTAGTTTGGATGATCATATCCAGTTTGCTTGCAAGACCGGTAGCGACATCAAGAACGGTGAGAACAAATGGCGCGTTGTTGGTGAGTGGAGTGCTGCTCTTTCTGATTGCGCTAAATGGCTCAATGGTGTCTACCGCGGTGCTCGCTGGGATGCTAGCTACCAGAACGATCAGTACTTGGGATCCTGTGGCAATAGCAATGACGTTTCGGCTTGGTCAGAGGACCTCAAGGAGAACACTCGTAGATACGTTGAGGCCCAGCTTGATGCTTGGGAGCATGCCGGTAATGGCTGGATCTTCTGGGGTTACAAGACTGAAAATGCTGTTGAGTGGGACTTGTGTGCCCTTATGAACAATGGCATGTTCCCCTACCCCTTGGACTCCCGCAAGTACCCGAACCAGTGCGGCTACTAATTTATTGCATTTAATACTAAACTCATTGAACACACATGAAGGATGCAGCTAGAACACATGATATAACCATATAATATATATTTCCATAGGCGAATTGTACTTTAGTGTAAGCCTGGGCGCGTTCAAGTCGCATATTTGTGTTGGCCACACCTTAAGGGATCAATGAGTACAGGGCTGAAGGATACACTACCCCCTGCCTGTAGTTCAATTATACCAATATATTCTAACAGGAAGCTCTATATTAACTAGAACCGCTTATAGACCTTCCCATCAAGGGCGAGCCTGCTACTGAGCCTGCTACCCAGCTCAAACGGTAACCAGCACAAACACGGTCTGCTACCAAATCCCGTTGCTGAATGTGTACGTAATAACTCCCAATGATTGGTTTTCATTACTAAACTTGTTTGTAGCTTCTCATCCACCCGTGTTTGCGAATTAAAAGAGGCAATCAATTGAAAGCTCAAAAAAGCAAAAAGAATACGTGCAGTACCTTCCGTTCTCGCGTCGTCTCCGACCGCAATACTGATTAAGGCTCTAGCGGGCTTAAATATGGCTGATCGGACGGGAAGCCTTTTTCTCCAACGCTGATTTGACCGCACGTGCCAATTTTGTCCAAAGTCTCGAGAGACGGTGGTGCCTATGTGAAAAAATTGGCCGTTTTGCCGAATTTAGGGCTAAATAACGGCTCTAGCTGACTTTTACTACTCAATTCGTACTCCTTGTGCGTTTATACACTGCATCATGCAGTTAACGACGGGATACAGACTGTGCAAAATTTTACTTGGTTTCCCGGTCAATGGGAACCAAAAACTTTTTCGCGACTACTTTAGCGTTATAATTGGGCTGATGGAGTGTTTAAAAGGTTCACAGTCCTTACAGATCATATAGTCAGGTATATTACGCCTTAAAGTCACATACCCATAATGAGTTGAAGGTCACAAAGTTACGGGTTGTAAACAGACCCTGTCCAGCATTAGGTGGACCTGGATAATGCCAAGCTACTAATTTGATAGCCTCAAGCCCATTACATTGCAACGAACCCTCGCCACGATCAGCTTGATGTACGATCACCGGCTGTGGGGGACGAGAGATGCTGGGGAGATCTCGATAGCAGTTCCAGCCTTAACTTTATCAACATATTTAGTCTATAGTTTGGCTACAACTACTTTTAGGCCTCCACCCCTCGCCTCCTCCTCGCCTACTAACCTGGCGCGCTGCTGGGAGCCTATCCTGCTCACCTAATGCCTCGTCAGTACAAGTGCAAACCAACTGATCATCAATTATCGGACCTTGTCCAAGAAAATCTGCCCGAGACAGCACTCTATAATAAACTTCATGAGGGAGAGCGCCGTTTGGACACTATTATTACGCGTAAATGGCTCGATCTCCAGGATATGATTGGTCGGTCGATGCGCCGGAATAAAACGCTTCGAATCTTTGTTTCAAGTACCGTGTCGAACCAGGGATGGCAGAGCGGTGCATTTGAATCGAGCGCCTTTGATTTCGGGCTGCAAACAACCAGCGAGCCCGCGGCATGGACCCTCCGTATCGAGGGGCGGCTTGTGGACGAAGAGCCCGGCACTCACCGTCTTTTCTCCTCAATGTTTACATCAATAATTGTTGAGTTACAAACGGGGGATGAAGTGGAAACCGTAGAGTGGCACGAAGTCTCCCCTCATAGCACCGAGTCGCCAATCGATTTCGATGGCCTTGATATCCGCCGTAGAGGTGATCAACCAGTCAAAGCCAAGATTCAAATGCAGCTCAAGGAATATCCAGACAAGTTCAAGCTCAGTGACGAACTCGCGGCCGTTTTGGGTATCACAGAAGAGTCCAAACCAGGTGTTGTGGTTGGTCTCTGGCAGTATATGCGGTTCCACAAGTTGCAAGACGTGGACGAAAAGCGGCTGATTCGGTGCGACGCGGCCCTCAAATCTTTGTTCAAGCGCGACACACTCACTTTCCCCGAGTTTTTCGAGCTTTTGGGACCTCATCTCAAACCAAGAGACCCGGTAACGATAGAGTATACCATTGATCCTACTCAACAGGTAGATAATCGCGACAAGTGCGCTGATGTTTATCTCCAAGTGGAAGACCCTCTCCGTCAGGAACTCATCTCCATGCTTGATTCGTGGTATGACAACCAAAATGAGTTGCGACAGCTTGACCAGCAAACCCGAGCCGATGTTGAGCAACTCAATTTGCTGGCGCAGCAGTATGTATTTTACAAGCACCTGCACGAGGATCCTAACCAGTTTTTGGCCAACTGGATGGCCTCACAGGCCCACGACTTGAAGGTTATTTACAGTGATAATCAAATGTCGGAAGAGGCTGTGCGTGGTAGTGATTTCTACACAGATGAGATTCTCGACCAGAGTCTGCACTTGTTTTTGAATAAACAAATGACGTGAATGACTAGAGAGGGGGAGGACTAGAGAGTGGGCGTGATTCATCCGGTCAATGCGGGAAGCGCCTGATTGAGAATCGGCTCTTTTACGTTAGCCGCTGCTATTGATTGACCCTGTTTGTTGTATCTTCTCTTTGTTTTCCTGCTCGTTTCCCTTCTGCTCCCCTTTTTCACGGACTCTGCCCATCGGCGCCCTGCCAAGGGGGTTCCTATATGATCCCACCTCCCTTTCCTGCTTACCTCATGGCTCTCACAAACCAGCAGCTGCTCACCAGAGGTGATAAAAAATACGCAAACAAGAAAAAGGCAAAGCTAAGTGGTGTTCAAAAAGTCGAATATAATGCTCAAGCACGGGAAGAATACCTAACCGGCTTCCACAAGCGCAAGCTACAAAGAAAAGAGGAAGGAAAGAAAAAAGCCGAAGAGTACATTCGTAAACAGAAAACCGAAGAGAAGCGTGCGGCATCAGTTGATAAACGGATGGCGATCAAGAAAGGTCTCGACCGGCTCGAGGAGGCTCAGCGGATTTTTCATGGCGTCAAAGGATCTGAACAGGATGGTGAAGCTGATGAAGGATCTGATCAGGAATTCTCTGGATTTAGTGATTCATCGGGAATTCTCAAGAAAACACAATTCGAAGAGGATGAGGTCACTATTGAAGAGGTACGCATCGACCCCTATGTTGATATGAGCCGAAACGACGAGGTACTCGAGGACTCCACTCGTAAAGCCCAAGAGTACGCCAAGTATGTGGAAAGCCTTGAGGCACCGAAAAAGGTACGGAAACCCAAGAAGAAGAAGTTTCGCTACCTGACCAAAACCGAGCGCATGGCTGAGCGGAAGAAGCAAAAGGCCTAAAGGGTTTAGTGGCCAAACATTGAAGAGAAGGTGGCACGCTCTGTGGCTCCAAGGCATCTTCACAGTACCGGTCTGTGTTAAAAACCTGCATAGCACACGACCCTTTATTTCCGTCTCCCGCCCCTCCATCTCCCACCTCTTTTATCTAAATAGCATACACTTTTTGAATAATTAATCTTACAAAGTACCGTGATTTGTCCGGGATCGTATATAGCACGCAGCCGACACTTTTTAGTTCTCGCACACCCCGTTCAATCCAAATTCACCAGCGGTTCGTGTTCTACTCTAAACAAAACCCAAACCGCACGACGCAGCACTTCGATTGTTTGTAGCCCAAATATCCGGTATTCTTGCGGTTTGTGGAGGGTCCAGGCAAACCGAAGCACTATATCTCCTAGCGTGACAGCGTTGTACCACCATCCCGGAAATTTGCGTGCCCGTGTGGTATCCAGCAGCTTCCAATCAAACACCAAGTCCCAGAAAAGAGAGTACAACGTAGAGATGCTGAGAGCCCAGGGCAAAAACACGGCAAGGCCCGGATTCTCGAGCATTTGGATACGCAGCACGTTGGGGAGGTTCGACACGAAATATTTCAGCAAATTGAGCAAATGAGTCTTGTCACCTGTGCGTCTATAGTCGTGCCAACACTGCTTAATACGAATACCGATTGGCAAGCTTGCCACGAGTAGCACAAAAGGATGAGGCGAAGTGGACCGGTTAAGCTCCTGATTAGAGTAGCTGAGGCTCAGAGCTAGTGCCAAATCCGTAAACACCGATGCATAAGACACAAGGCAGTCGCTGATCAAAACATCACCGATGCGATTGTCGGTGGAAATCCCGCCTCTGAGGACACGCGCGAGAATTTTGCGCAAGTACTTGTTTTCGAGCACAAGATAAAAGAACAGCGCAACTGTGACCCACGAAATCACATCTGTGCTGGTGTTGAACATTTTATGAACCGTTCCAGAGGTTGCAGCACCGCCAACCACGACGAGGAGTAGCAGATTGGCCTTTTGGACCACATGGCTCGCAGTGGTTCGCGTTCTGCCTGGTAGCCCGAAAAACCCATATAAATCAATGCCAAACTCGAGTAAACCCAGGGAAATAGCGGCACAACAATAATAGCCAAGACACAAAAGGGATAAGACCCTTAGTTGTAGCATGATATATACAATAGTATGGAAGAGAGAGAGTAAAAGAGAAGCTATTGGTTAGTACCTATCAGAACCTTCAGTGTATAGTCAATCGTCATTAATGATCCGCCTGGGGCGACATCAGAGTCATCATTAAAAGTACTTACTGTTAGGAAAGTAAAGAAGAGGGAAGTTTTTTCCGCCCCTTTATAGTGGTGGTTGCCAGGCAACGTAAGAGATGGAGGAGCCACCGAAAGCCTAGTGCGAGCAGTGTTTAGAGAGGAGACAAGTCAAAATAACGGGTATTTAGGTCTGGAATTGAAGCGAATTTTCATGGCTGTGCAAGGGCGTGGGGTTGTTTTCCCCCACATGTTCTATGTACTTTCCATGCTCAGGTGATCCTCCCATTAGTAAACTTCCCAAATGCCTCTATCCATCCCCAAAAGACTCATGTCAAAGTCGTTATTTAGAATCCAGGCAGAGCAATACGAGAAAGGAACGCTGGATATCAGCGATTTGGCCAAAACCCCCGGCGAGCAGTTCCGTAAATGGTTCGAAGAAGCCAAGAAAGAAGGAATTCCTCAAGCAGAAGCAATGAATGTTGCTACCGCCGAGCTTCCCTCAGGCCGGGTTTCCAATCGCACAGTCCTGCTCAAGGACTTTGATGACCAGGATCGGTTGGTGTTTTACTCCAATTGGGATACATCCCGCAAAGGAAATGATTTCAAAACAAACCCTTGGATCTCTGTTTGCTTTTTCTGGAAAGAAATGCAACGCCAGGTTCGCATCGAAGGTAAAGGTACCCTATTGAGCGCTGACGAGTCCCAGGAGTACTTTGACACTAGGCCCCGTGATTCACGCATTGGAGCGTGGGCATCACCTCAATCTCAGCCATTGGCCAGCCGTCAGGAGTTTGAAGACAAGATTAAAGCAGTCGAAGATAAGTTCGAGGGCCAGGAGACCTTTCCTGTACCTCCCTACTGGAAGGGTATCAGAATTGAGCCTGTTCACTGGGAATTCTGGCAAGGACGCATGGGTCGTTTGCACGATCGCTTTTACTATGATGTGGAGGGTAAAGAGTGGAAAATCAAGAGGGCCGCACCATAAGACAAGAGAGCCGTACCATGAGGATGTATAGTGAAGTAGTTTATGATACTTTGCACTTAGCTTGCTTCAATTGACTTGCCATGTTTGCATTTGTAGTATGTTTCAGGTGAAATTCTAAGATGCCACTAGGTGCATCCTCATGCATGTACCCTCACAATTACCTGAGTGGGATAGCCAAGTGCAGACCACTATCAATCACCGCACGCCAACCACCGCACCCGTCGATCCACATCTGAGGCTTCAATCTTGCATACGTGATGTAGCCTCTAACCTAATTTCCAACTCAGTGTGATTATAGCCTATATGTGGAAACTTATAGACCCATCAATGGACTACAGAATACACTAATTTGTATCTCTAATTTACCGAAATAATTCTTGATTGAGGCTTTGGCTACTTTTCTCGTTTGGTTTGGCTACTTTCTCATATTTAGTCAGCTCAACACCCAAATTCAGATACTGCATGCATATACATGAAACTTCAAAAGCACAGTATACATAAAAATTGACCTCAGCTCGAGAAAACAGCGGGGCAAACCAGAGTTTTAGCGTTCTATACTCATATTAATCTGATTATCTATCCATATCCGCTACATACCACTGGTGTATTTATAAACAGTCTTCATGCACCCCACTGCCCCACAACCCTGCATCTCATAAATATTCACCCATAGCTTGAGGCTCACTCTTTCTTTTCACTTTCGTTACACGAATGGTAAACTTTGAGAAACTCGCGGCGCTTACTGCTGCTATTAATGCTGGTAATACCGATAAAGCCCAGAGTATTGCCTATGAGGAGGATGCCGTTCTTGAAAAGCGCGCTGATTCCAACGCCGCCAGCGGATGGGTCAACCAGCAGGGTACTGCTGTGCCTCAGCCTTCCAAAGACGAGGAGTTTTACACTTTTCTGACCCCCAGCGATGTTGAACAGTATGAGCTCGGCGATATCATCAAGCACCGTGAGGTTGGTATTTACAATGCCTCTTCAGGCTACAAGGCCTATCAGTTGCTGTACCGCAGTGAGAACAGCACTGGGTTTGCTGTTGGCGCCCTTACTACTATTGTTGTTCCCGAGAATAACAAGGGCGAGAACGTTGTTGTGTATCCTCAGGCCGAGGACTCTGCATACATCAACTGCGCCTCCAGTTACGACTTGCTCACCAAGGGTCTCCAAAACGGAATGGACGAGATCCTGGCTCAGGGGTGGGTCTTGGCCATTCCCGATCATGAGGGTTTCAACAGCTCTTTTACTGCTGGTATCCTCGAGGGTAAGTTGACTCTCGATTCGATCCGTGCTCTCGAAAAGTCCCGTGATATCACCGGTGTCCAAAACAATAAATACGCTGTCGCCGGTTACTCTGGTGGATCCGTGGCTGCCGGCTGGGCTGCCGAGCTGCAAGAGTCTTATGCCCCCGACCTCAACATTGTTGCCTACTCTATGGGTGGCTTTGTGAACAACTTGACTGCCGTTATTGATAAGGTCAACAAGACTCCCTTTGTTGGTTTCGTGCCTGCTGGCATCATGGGTTTGGCAAGCGAGTACCCCGAGATGTGGGACCTCTGGACTACCGAACTCAGCAGCCAGAATGCCACTTCGATTGACAAGGCTTTGAGCCAGTGCTCCCTTGCTGATATCCTCCAATATGCTGGCCAGGATATGTACTCGTTTTTCAAGAGTGGCCGTGGCGTTTTCGACAATGAAATCGTCGCCCCTATCCTCAAAAACAATACCCTCAAGCAACACACTCCCAAGGTTCCCATGCTCATTTACAATGGTGTCAGTGACCAGATTGTTCCTGTTGAGAGCGTTGATGAGGTTGTCGACTACTATTGTTCCAATGGTGCCAGTCTTGTGTATAACCGTGGTCAGGGTAAAGACCATATTGGAATGGCTAGTGTTGGTTTGCCTTTGACTTTTGAGTTCTTTACTAAAGCATTTGAGGGAGATGTTCCCTCTGGCTGCTCTTTTGATGGTGTCAAGCCTGATTTCGCCGGCCAGTACACCGGCAGCTACGATGGCTTCAGCAACAACACTGGTTCCAACAGCACCACTGGTTCCAACAGCACTGGTCATGGCTCTGGCTCCAACAGCACTGGTCATGGCACTGGCTCTAATAGCACTGGCCATGGCACTGGCTCTGCCTCTGGTACCGCTCACGGCTCTGGCTCCGCTTCCACTTCTGCCGCTGCAAATGCTGGTTCGTACATCCAGCCAGCATCTCTGGGCTTGATTACTTTGTTGTTTACTCTTTTGTAATTTAGAATAAATAATTATTATGATTTACTTTATACATTCACCGTAAACGCACTCTGCTCACGCAGGGCACTTTACGCCCAAGGTGCAGCCGTATTGGCACTCAGATCAAGGACATGAGCGACCCGCTGTTTTAATGCTGCGTTGGTGCTCTCAACAGTAAACTTTTCAAAATCAATAGTGGCTTTCATCGACTCGATCTCAATAACTCCAGACTTGGCCTCCTTGTCGACTTTGAGGGTATCACCAAATTGAGGGCGCAGCAATGCTACAAGTTGATCGATCTTGTCGGCCGCGCTCTTTTTGTGCTCATGCCCACAGGCCTTTGTGCTGAGCTTGACGCTGGCTTTACTGCTGTCGACTCCCAGCAAAACGGCAATCACCGAATCAGCCAATGCATCATTCATGGTGGAAGCAGTCCATTCAACCGACCACTCTGTGCCCTGCTGCTTGAGATCTACCTGATCCATTACCTTGAGATGGCCTGGGGCGATCTGTTGGACCGAAAACATCCGCTGCAAATGGTAGCTAACGAGGTCGGGACCAGCGTCTACCGCTACTAATTGTTTCTCCATGATTTCACAAGTACGTAGTCCAGTATACTCTCGTAAATCTTCAACAGCAACAAAGTCAACTGTGAAATCTTTTTTCTCCACCAGGACGCCAGACACGACTGTTCCCGCCACAGGGTTGGGGTTTGTGGCGGCCAGCCGGCCCACCGTTTTGGCGACTTTTTGGTGGTGGTATTCAAGCACCAGCTCGACGCAGTTTTTGGGGTTGAAGATACGTTTCTCCTCGGGTGTATTTTTGAGATTGGAATATTTGGAGAGCAATGCCGATTTGAGCCGGCCCATGTTGTTGGTTTCACCGTGCACCAGAATGATTGTTTTGGCGCCCACTAGATCAATGAATTCACTATTTTCCTTGAAATCAACGTGTGCAGCAAAACTAAGCTCATCAACGCTCATACGACGGGGAATCCTTACATCAGGGTTTTGCAACGAAGGGATATCTTGAGGTTCATTCAGCAATTGCTTGGCCATGGTACCTTCGACACTATAACCGGTAATAATAAGAGCATTGCGTGCTTCAGGAGCCCATCGTTCAAGCAATTGCCGTGAGACGCCATTTTGGAGCATACCCGGAGAAGCCAACATTACGCAGGGCCCGACATCCTGGAATTTATCAAGAGAACGAATTGATTTGATGTGCTTAAAGTTGAAAGGGTTCTCTTTGGTTTCCCGGTAACGCTTTTGGATTGTATCATTCATCATGTTGGTGAACGTTTGGTAGACGGCCATACATTTGCGGGCTAAACTCGAAGCATAGTAGATATTGATCCCTTCAAGCTCAGGGTGCTGTTGCCAGTACTCATCGAGAATGAGCAATAGTTCCTGGGCACGTCCCAATGCGAAAACCGGTAATAAGCACCGACCACCCTTTTTCAGGGTAGTGTGGATCAAGGTCTTGAGGCGATGCTCTTTTTCGGGCCGCGCTTGGTGAATACCGGTACCATATGTACTTTCACAGATAAGGATATCGGGAGTTTCGGGAGGCACCTGGGCCGAGTGCAAATGACGGTCAATCTCCCGGCTATAATCGCCAGTAAATAGTACTTTAACGCCAGCGATTTCAATAAAATACATGGCAGCGCCCAAAACATGGCCAGCGTGATAGGCAGTGAATTTAATGCCTTCTACGTCAAGCGTTGACCCAAAATCAATTGCTTCGATTCTTTCAAACGTCTCGTTGAGATCATCATCCGAATAAAGTTCCGAGTTGTCCTCGACGCTTGAGGCGCCCGAGACTCGCACAAAGTCACTCAACAGCCAGCGGTAAATGGCCTTGGTAGGGTGGGTCATGAATACCCGGCCCTTGAACAAAGTATGGCGCATGACATAGGGTAAAGAAGCAGCATGATCCAAATGAAAATGGGAAATCAGGAGAATATCAACAGTACTTAGATCATACTCGTCATAGAATGGTAAACTGGCCATGCCCGTATAGGCTGGGTGGACACCTGCATCGAGCATAACTGTTTTGCCCTTGTATTTGAGGATATGGCATGATCTTCCAACCTCACTGCCTCCCCCAAGAGCCACGAATTGAAGCTGATCATCTGTATTAAGTGAATGTTTCATTGAAAGGTGACAACGGCAAAAGAGAGAACGGCACACGCGCTTGTAATCAATGAAGATTCTGGTGGTTGGCCCAAGTGGTTGTGATCAGCGCCGGGTGCTTGAAAACTTGGGAATTGATGCCGAATTACCCGAATCACCACAGGGAGTTTGCCTAGAACACAATTTCAAGTCGAAATATTTCGAGCAAATGGTGGGTATCTGGGTGGACGAGTTTGAGGACTGGGCCGAGTGGAGCACTAATTTCGCATCATCTGAGGCCAAAGAAGTCCGTCAGGCGCTTTTGATGGTGATTTTTTGTTTACCAAAGGGCTCACTCAAACATCTGGGACACTTGGAGGGGTTTCTCACCACACTTAAACAGGAGAGACCAGGAGTCCTGGTAGCGGGCGTTTGTGAGTCTTTAGTTGGGTCAAAAGATCAGGAAGCGGCATATGAGAAAGGAATTGATATAATGGAAGGCAGTGAGCTACTTGATTCTGTCTACTCTGCGATAATTGATTGGGATGAGGGCGTTGAATCTCATGACGAAAAGGAGCTCTTTGAGGAGCCAGAGTCGCTCGTGGAGCCATTAATGGATCCATTAATGGATTTGGAATCGATGGTCCAACGGCTCAAGGTTGCTCGTGATGGTGATATGAGTGATAAAGAGCGGATGGCTCTGGCGGAGCAGCTGGCCAGAGAACTAGTACCTTAGGTGCTAAAGAACTAATTGATGCACAGGAGAAACCAATATAAGGAAATTGCTCGAGGTCCAGGCAAGCAGAGTCAAAGGTGGACAAGGATAGGTGATGCTTCGCGGTGCTTCGCTAGCTCGAAAGGATGGATGTTATGGCTTATGGGATTTCAGCTAGCTCCTTGGCAAGTAAAATACATCATGGACGACCGACATTGGCTGCTAACTTTGTCTAAAACTACCCTGGAGTATCATCAAAAGTGACCCGTCTAGATACTCGTACATGTCTAATTACTTTCTTGTCTAATTAGGTGACTATCCAGCCTCTAATTTGGCACTACTAGACTCTTTAAATACTACTTAATCCTCTCAATCCTTTGAAACCATCGCCCGCATCCTCAACCATCCTCACGTCGCATCTAAGACCCCACACTCCCACTGGCACCCCCTCCCCCTTACTTGCGCCATGAGACTCGCTGTTATCGCAACCGCAATTACCACTTGTTCCGCATTCTCTTTGGGCAATTTGTTTGATATTACGGACGATGTACCCGCTACTATTGAGGATACTGAGCCCGTTCCCGGAAACACGCCCATTGAGGTCTGCGAGTCGGATTCAAAGCAGCTTTTTGAGTTTACCAAAGTTACGCTTGATCCGGAACTTCCCGAGGCCGGAAAAAACCTTACAATCTACGCGGCGGGTATTCTCAAGACCAAGGTCGTTGATGGTGCCTATGTGGATGTCACCGCCTCCTACGGCCTTATCACCTTGCTGCGCCAGCGCTACGATTTGTGCGAGAATCTGGGCGAGGTTAACTTGGAGTGCCCGGTCGATCCTGGTGTGATTGTGATCGAGAAGATCGTCCAGATGCCTGACACCCTGCCCCCTGGTCAGTACACTGTCTTGGCCAAGGCCTACACTGGCGATGATGAGCTGCTCAGCTGCGTTACTGCCCAAGTAGTATTGGGTTATTAATTAGGCGGGTCAATTGGGTAAATTACCATCGTTACCGCTAATGTTTACTAGTTAATCCATCCGCAGGTTTGCTATTAGTTGCTATCAGTTGCTTCTTAGTTAGAGTTTAGTATTAATTTTTATGAGTTGTAGCGGGGCAGGCATCAATAGAGTGCTGGTAGCGTGCTCACTGCGACTGAGTCGTAAGGACTGATGCGCTCCTGACCTCACAGTGCTGGCCTCTTTTTGCCACACTTTGCCACCTCTCACCTCTCTCACCATGAACATTCAAACATACCTGGAATCGCTACCAGAAGCGATTCTATCGCGGCTTTTCAGGTCTCCGAGCTCTTGTCTTGCTATTTTCCGACTCCTGAGTCCTCTCGCGAAAACGATTGTGCTCCGGTCACTGTTCAATCCGGCACCCATCCAGCTGGCAGATATTGATGATTTCGTTAAATCTAGCCATCGAAGGCTCCAAATCGAGGCTCTGCAGAACCTCAGGCGGCTGCACATTATCAAGGACAAGTACTCTGCCAAAAATGTGGTTGTCAACTCGGGGTTCTTGGTGTCCTTGAAGACGGCACTCACCAGTGGACCTGAAAATAATACCTTTGGTGTACCAGTGCAAGGGCAAGAGCAGGTATCCAAAGAATTCATTTCGCATTACGCATCGGAACGGTGGGAATCCATCCTCCATTATATGGTAGGCAACCCTACAAAACCCAATCAAAATGCCCTTCATTTGCTGAAAAACTCCAAGCTAATGACAGGACCATCCACACACAACCTAATAATCACCTCAATGGGATTCCAATTCCTGTTGCAGGACCTCCATTCACAGGTCTGGAGTTTGTTACTCCATTACCTCAACCAGTGTACAAACCAGAATATGGACCCTGTAGAGGTACTCAATTTCATATTTATGCTGGGTTCACTAGAACTGGGTACTGCCTATGCTCTTAATTCTCTTTCAGAAACCCAAGAACGGCTTGTGGAAGATCTTACAGCTCTAGGTCTGGTTTACCACACCCCAGAGATGGGCCTAGTATTTTACCCCACACATCTGGCGACAATGCTTACTTCTGAACAAAAGCAAGAACAAAAGACGGAAACCAACAAGGGATTCATTATTATCGAGACAAACTACAGATTATATGCCTATACTAATAACCGGCTCCAGATCTCAATCCTCAATCTGTTCTGCAACATGCGATCCAAGTTTGCGAATCTTTGTGTTGGCCGCATCACTCGCGAGTCTATCAGATTTGCACTCGAAAAGGGAATCACTGCGGACCAAATCATTGAGTACCTCAAGTCTAATGCACACGAACAAATGCTGCACTTGGAGAGTGAGAACGTACTCCCGCCCACTGTATCGGACCAGATTATTCTCTGGCAGCTTGAGATGGATCGGCTCAGAGCCACCGATGGTTACCTTTACCGTGATTTCACTGGTGCCAAAGAGTACAACTTAATCGTAAGCTACGCACGCGAAATGGGGGCATTAGTATGGAAAAATGATCAAAAACGAATTTTCTTTGTAAACAAGGAAAGCAATGCTCAGGTTCTTGACTATATAAGTCGCAAAATGCAGTAGGATTGAGCAGGTGGACTTGGAGCTGGGCCTGGAGCTGGAGCTGGACCGTGACTTTTATATTGATTTGGGGCTGTAGATTGCTCCCAAAGCACCCCTTTTTAGAGCTCCTGTGAGAAGTCCAATACATCCTTGACCTTTGAGGATTAATATGAGCACTAAAATCAAATCATATACATCATTCGAGTTCTCTCAGTTACTATCTGATTGTATTATTCTGGTAGATTGGTTCGGCAAGTGGTTCGATAGCCTTGCATAAAGCCGCATATCCCTCCATTTTTTTCAAGTGGCTAAAACACGTGGCAAATACTCAAAGGGTAACAAGATTCTATATAATTTCATCATCGGTATTATCTGGATGGATTACGCTTTTTTTCGGCATCTATATATAATCATAATGTGTAAAAATAGCCACCCCCGACTCATGCTAGTGTTTCGCTTATGCATATTAGCGAGCATTTAGAGGAAAGGTTGGCTGGGATCGAGAAGGAATAGGTCTGCGAGATTTTCCTGGCTATAGATGTGAGGTCTGGGGGAGGTTACATGGCATCGTTTTTTTGTGTCGCCGCGCACCCCACTCTGCCAGAAACATGGTGTGTCCCTGGGTCCTTGATTATCATGCATATCACTCCGCCTCATTAGTCAACACTGTTTATAGCTTACCTAACACCAGGGTTGAGCAAACAACAGTTGGACCTTATCAACCTTCTTCCATTACCACAAGTTCTAGCAGTTGTATACTTTTAAGCCTCCTCTGAGACGGATGCACAATTATTACGATCCACCAATACCGCACCATGCAAATGGCCTTGCGATTTCCCTCGGTGATGAGGAGCTGTTCGGGCTACTAGACGACCTGGAGCCCGAACTGGCGCCACAGAGCCCTGAGCGCCGTATGGCTGCGCCTATTGTAGGTGGACAGCCTCGAATAAGCAAGAAATCAAGCAGATCCACACTCAAGAGCCGCAAATCTACCGCCACGCTCAAATCCCCGCCAACCCCTCGCAGCATGACCATGGCTCAGAGCGCTGGAGCAGCCGCTGGTCCCCACGCTTATGCTGCTAGCGCAAGTGTCTTCGCTCATGCGCCAAGACCGGGCCCCAACATTGCTCCCGCCGCCGCCGCCGCCGCCCACTCGCAACTACTTCGGACTCCAGTTAAACATGAACCAATGGATAGTCCCAGCACAATCATCGCTCGCAGTACCCCAAGAACAATCCAGTATACTTCTGCACACAACCCTCCTTCACATGCCCCCTCACCGACCCCCGCAACGAGGTTACGGTCAACTGGCAAGGTTGTAGCTCCCGCCAGCGAGTATTCTCCTGCAAAGGGAGTATTTGAAAAGCCTCAACCCAAGCAGCGTCAACAAAGGAGACCCTCGCCACCAGTTCCTGATATGAACAGTGCAATGTCTCAGTTCCAAGTCACTCTGAACGGCCAAGTCGAGGCTCAACCAATCAGTGTACCAAAGCCACCAGAGAAGAACATGCAGCCTAGTAGCGTTGTAGGGGTGGGTGCGGTAGGTACTTCGATGGCCGCCAGAGCCGCTCGTGCTTCTGCTCAACAGATGCGCCCTCAGCTCGACTATTATGCAGCTCCTAATACCACAATGAGTGCTAATGCTGGTGCTTCAAGTATGAACACGAGCATGCAAGCACGTCAGAATGCACGTCTTTTGTCCCAAAGCAACCAACAGGTCAACTCGCACATGTCCACTAATGCTAGTGCCGCATCAATGCGTCAGCGCCGGATGAATGCTTATTGGCCTCAAATGCCCATCCATGGATTACCCCAGGGGCAGAATTCCCAGGGACGAGGACCTCCAACTCCTGGTCAAAGCCAGTTCCAGATTCAACCCCCCAGTGGCCAACCGCAGAGGCAAAGACGCCAGAGTCAGGGCCAGAAAGCATCGCATCAAGGTCAGAGTATGCCTCAAGGAGTGCCTCAAGGAATGCCTCAAGGAATGCCCCAGGGAATACCTCAGCCTCATCCTCAAGGAATGCCTCAAGGCATGCCCCAGGGAATACCCCAGCCTCATCCTCAAGGTGCACCTATTCCATCTGGCCAACCAAGGTACTATACGCAACCGCCGCTGCCCGTTCCGCAGTACCGCGGAGGCCCCAACGTAAGCCCCTTTTCATCAGATGTCAGCTCGTACTCTCCCCCAGCAGATATCGAGACAAAATCAATAACCCCTCCGGTTTTCAGTCCCCCGGTCTCACGAAGCTCGTCGATCCGGTCTCCTGTTTCCGAAGATCAATGGCTAGTCGATCACGGCAATTCTAATCCGCTGCCACGCGCGCGACAAATGGAAACGCCGCCGACGCCTATCTTTGGCGATAAGATCCCGGAATTCGATGATTTCAAGATCGATTGGAATGATGGTATGGATGATCAGTGGGATGTTTTAGGGTTTCTAAAGTAGTATTTATTAATGATTATCATGACGGTTTGGGGATGAGCATCTGTTTGACGTGGTGCAAAGTCGTAAAGCCACAAGCAAGGTCGTGTGCCCAGCGTACCAAACTAGCTGTTTACGCTTTTTTCCTATGAATTTTGACTTTTGTTTTCATTAATCTCCTCCTAATTTCTATATTTATCGTATAAAGCCAGCCCCAAGCAACGTCGCCCCAAACAACGTCTCGAATGCAAACGAGCATCCCAAATGCATTTCAATAATATATCCCTCTTACATCTATCCTTATCCTCTCCTCTCCTCTCCACCTCCACGCTCATACCTTCCTTTTAACCTGCTTACCTACGCTAGCCAATCACACTCACTTCATTATGCTCACACCACGGACTTTTGTGCGCCAGTTGCGTCCTTTGCAGGTCGTTCGCGCGGCTTCTACTGTCCCCACTGCATCTTCTCTTCCCACAGATTACCCTCTGCCTAGTCAAACAAAGAATACAAGCGCCGTAGACTACGCACTGACCGGTCTTGATGCCATCGCCAACTGGGCGCGCCAGGGCTCTTTCTGGCCCGTTACTTTTGGTTTGGCATGCTGTGCCGTCGAAATGATGCACGTATCTACCCCTCGTTATGATCAGGACCGCTTGGGTATCATTTTCCGTGCCTCTCCTCGTCAGTCGGATATCATGATTGTTGCCGGCACTTTGACCAACAAAATGGCCCCTGCTTTGCGCCAGGTTTACGATCAAATGCCCGAGCCTCGCTGGGTTATCTCCATGGGCTCCTGCGCCAACGGTGGTGGCTACTACCACTACTCTTATTCGGTCGTTCGTGGATGTGACCGTATCGTTCCAGTGGATGTTTACGTCCCCGGCTGTCCTCCCACCGCCGAAGCCCTCATGTATGGCGTTTTCCAGCTCCAAAAGAAAATGCGTAACCAACAGATCAGCAGAATGTGGTATAGAAAGTGAACTCAAAAAACAAAAAATGCCATTCCCCTTTTTAGTCTGTTGGTTGCAAAGTTCAACACAGGCTTTGAGCTTTGCTCTGTTCAAATAAAATTTTAATAAATAAATAAAGAAACTCTCTATGTGAAGTTTGGAAGGGGGTGGGCACTTCGGCCTCCCCTAAATCAAAAACTCTCCGTTGGGCACCCACCCCAAGAAATCGTCTCCTTCATGGCTCATCCAGTCAATTCCTTGTAGCAGTTCATCAATATCGGTCTGTACATCCGGTGCACCAGTAGCACCAGCGGCGACAACTGGATGGGGAGCATGCTGAAGGGTCGATGCCGGTACTAGCGTAGTCATTGTGGTACCATTGGGTGAAGTATAGGTGCTGGAGGCGTACTCTTCGCTGGAGATTTGGTTAAATAGTGGCAATGGTGGTAACCGGCGGACTTTTTCCGGCGGGATCTCGGGCCCTCTGAGTTGCTGGGGTATCGAGCTCATATCAATTGAATTCTCTTTGGTTGAATTGACAGTACGACGACGCGCCTCATGGATCGTCCAAATGATTTCATAGAAAAGCGAGTATGATAGGTGTGAGCGCATATGCGTAACCATAACCGAGGATCCAGTCAACAATTCAGGGTGGCTGATGAGCACTACATTGAGCGACTCGAGAATCTTTGCAGCACGCGTTACATCGTTTGGCACGGTGCTCCAGCCATGTGAAATGTTGCGGTAAAGGTGATGCACAGTAACAATCGATTGCCGCGCACTCTCGGACCATTTGCTGGGAAACTGCGGCAGAGCATGTAATTTAAATAGTAAAAATGCTGCAAATGTCGTGGCTTGACGGATCTGGGTGGGAAACTCGGAAATTCTTCTTCTGCCGACAAATTGACGAGACAGAGTAATTAAACGAGTTGCTGCTTCAAACGCGGGACATATATAGGTGCTCTGATCAGTCTCTGTGGTTCCAGGTAGAAATGCATAAATGTACAGCAACAGTCGACAGTACTCGAGTGTTATGCGTACACTGGGGTCATTTTGCGGTAATTGGTCACCCATACGATCGAGATCCTGGGCAAAAATCTCAATGCTAGGCATTCTCACGCGAGAGTTGAGTAAACCGTCGGGTGTACGCGTTGAAGATCCCATTAGCAGCGCCATATTGGAGTACCATGCCCAGAGCCGAACCTGCGCGTTTTCTGTTTGCTCTGAGCACATTGCCTCTTCAATAAGGTAATCTACACGCATATTTGAAGGGACACCCAACACAGCAGATAGCACCTGCTCACTCACGTAGATCCATGTCCACGTCCTGGTCCGCCATTTCACGGCATTAGGCATCAGCTTTTGTTTACGAGTAAACTCATAAATGAATTTGCCACGATGGAGACCCAATTGCATGGCGATACTGCGCGCCAAAGTCAGGTATCGATAGCTAGGGTCATCACTGACTTTTTCATTGGGCATATTCCAGGTAGCCAATAGGACCAATGCCTGGACGACATGCGTGCTACGCGGAGTTTCCAAATAGCATGTTTTCACAACAAGCCGTTTCAGTGGATCCACTAATCTCAGGTACAAGTCAGGGGTCGGGTCCGACAGTGCAGCGATGAACATAACGGTCCAAAAAAGGGTTTCAGACTGAGAATAGAGCTCGCCACTGGAATTTGTCTCGACAATAGGCATCATTGGCAGGTAGAGCTCCACAAATGTAGAGTGCAACCGTGCTGCCTGTTCATCACTGATCCGTACATTGTCGATCGTATAGGGCCCAGCGGTGGGTTGTGGCAGCTTGATATGCTGATCTTGAACAGTGTCTGGATGCTGCTCGGTCATAAAATCAGGAATAACTGCAGGCTGAGGGACCGTTTGAGCCTCATGCACTGTGGGGCTCTCGAGCTTTACCTTCTTGACTTCCTCAGTGGGGCCCAAGCCGGCCATCTGGCGCTTTAGGGCCGCCATTTCTTCCCGTAGCATATCAACCTGAGACCCCTTGCGTGGTTTAAATTCGGGATCAATGATGCACTCTTTACCCATCTTGGCGCACCTGCGACAGGGTGCTGGAGACGTTTCGCTGGCATCGCACCGAATTTTTTGCTGTCGACAATTAGTGCACGCCTTGATTCCTCGAGTCAATTTTTTGACCATCGTTTATGGAGAACTCGATGAAGAAAAGTGGGGGAGCGAGGGGGGCCCTTTTAGAGTAAGCGGGAATTGGTCACCTGTTGAGTGGTTGTTTATAGACCACAAGACGCGCAAGGCATTGATACATGAGGTATAAATGGGTGGGTTTGTACGACAATTGAGGTATTAACTATATACGAACCGGGCCGGTGTTTTGTCCCTCAAATTTGGGGCCTTTTTTTTTTTCTGGGGTACTGCGGATGATATAATCGGCTGCATAGGGCTGCATGTCAAGGAGGTCAGATTTGCAAAGGAGAGAATCTAATTGCAGTCTTCCCATCGTTCGCAAGAGCTCTGTCGTAGCACCACTCCTCTTCTTTGAGACCACTCCAAAACGTGTCTATCCACAATGAGGTTTTTGTGATAAATTATCTTTGTCCCGCGTTGAACCAAATCAATATAGGTGAACATGCTTATTTCGCACTGGCCAATATCGAGAACTCGTAGGTTTGGCAAGAAATGGTTAATCCAGTCCAGAAGATGGCCCTCCACAAGACTATCTCGAGGCATGTCGCAAAGCTTCAAGAACCACAGATTAGGGCATGGCTCGAGCTCAAAGGGCAATATCCGGCCGATATCAGTAGCCGTGAGCTGTAGAGTCTCGATTGTATTTGTACATCCATAATGCTGTAGCAGGGTACCAAGGGAATCGGTGTTTACGAGTTTAGAATTTGCAATTTTAAGATCTTTGAGCGGTAACTGCGGTTGCAACACACCTTCAAAATCAAAGCTCATCCAATTAAGCCAAAGACTCTCTAGGGGGCTCGTGATTGGTGATACAATTGACTGTAACTTGGACTCTTTGAGGTCGTAAAGAGAGCTGAATCGGAAATTTTTGGTGGTTGGTAGATCAAGCGATACTTTTACATCACTCATTTGATCAATCACATTCACTAAATAAATGTCTTGCGGGGTAGTCTGCGTAATAACCTCGCGGAGAAAGTTGGCATCCAAATTGGGGCTTTTCGCGTATCCAATCAGTCTTAAAGAGTTCAAATTTCGTGCAACTGCTTTGCACACAGTGACTCCCTCCAGCTGTTTTGTTGTTTGTATCAACGTGAGGTCAACAAGATCCAAAAGTGTCTCAACGCACCACGCCAGGTCGTGGTCTAGTAAAGTGGAGCCTATTGAGACAGTAGTAAGGTGGTTAAATTTGGTGCCAGATGCTATAAATGGCGTTAGAGGCAGCTTGGAGTCCAGCTCAAGATGCTCAAGCAAGTCTTGGTGTGCCAAATAGTGTAGCAACCGGACCGCATCATAGATAGGCGACCGGATAGTCACGGAGATTTTTCGACCTTTGCTTTTACTCAGAAAGTTAATGACCTGCGAAGCTAGTACTGGTCGTTTGCTATGAATTTCTAGGTTAGCCCACAGCTCCTTTTGAGCACACAGATAGCCGTACCATTGTGAATTCACTAGCAGATATGGTGCGACATCAGGCCCAGCATAGCTCAGTATTTTGTTCACGACTTCGTTGGGCAGGTATAGTAGATCCATCTCCATAAGCGACATGTTGGCTTGTATTATACCTGAGATTAAGGTTTTGGTGGTGCAGGACCTCATGCAGGCCTCATGCAGATTTATGCAGGGTTTCATGCAGTTAGACGGACGATCCAGGCCTCACTCAAATGCAGTCACGGTTGAGCAGCATGCACTGACCATTGGGTGCACATTGGACACATATATACTGCCTGAAATATTCGCCTGTACACTTGTATTCTCTCTCATATCAAGGTATCTTACAGGGTTTGGGTATAACTTAGCAGCCTCAAAAAGTGCGGCTTTTATGCAATTTGCCTCATTTTAGGGTTGTATCAGGTTATACTCTAAAAGCAAAACGAGTCTACAGGCTATCGGGGTACACGATATCAGCATTGTTTTGACACCATTCAACCCATTGTTTCAGATACCCCTTCTCTCCAATAGTTTCGCTGTCTCCAATGATGCAAAGGTGACGTTTGGGGCGTGTAATGGCCACATTGATCCGCCGCTCATCGGCCACAAACCCCACTTCATGCTTGTCGTTGCTGCGGACTAGAGACATGATAATCACTTGTTTTTCTCGGCCCTGAAACCCGTCAACTGTGTGGACTTCTACAGCTTGAGGTAGAACCTGTTTAAGGGCGGAAACTTGAGCGCTGTATGGAGCAATTACGCCGATATCTGCTAGTTGGACTCCCGATCTGCTTAGTTGATCGATATATTTGGCCACCAAATCGCATTCGCCATCGTTTCTTGTCGAAAATGAGTCTTCATCTTGTCGCTCTTGATAGAGCCCGCCCATAGTATCAACCCACAAAATCACTGAATCCGTGCTTGAGTTATCCTCAACATGTGGTAAATCCGTGAGTCTTTGGGATGCTATAGGCTCCTCGACTTTGAGTTTATTGTCGTACATTGACAGTGAAGGAAACTCCATAATTTCTTGGGGGAATCGGTACTGAGTATCGAGTAGATGCTTGACAGAGTCTCCATAATGACCTACAAGTACATCGAATAATGTCTTTTCCAGTGCAGCTTTGACTTTGGAATCTGAAGAAACAATAGTTGGGGGCAGCTGCTTGTTATCGCCAGCAATAATTATCCGCTGGGCATGTGGGTCCACTACTATTGGGATCATGCATTGAGGCACCAGCGCCTGCGAAACTTCATCAATGATAATCGACTGAAACAAGGGTTTAGGAATTGAATTCAGAAACATTGACCCTGCGGTATGTGAGGTTGTGACCACCACTTTTGCGCCAAGGATCAGCTGCTGAACAACCTGTTTTTCACGTACTTTGAGATCTTTACGCAAATCTCTGATTGTTGAATAGATTTGTCGCCGGTCAGACTTTGATTTGGTTTTTTTGACACGAGCCAATAGTCCGTCAATCTCTGCGCGTAGCTCACGTACAATCTGGCCAGAATCGCAGGACTTACTCTGGATATCCAAGGAATGCTTTAATACTACCTCCGACAATCGTGCAGGGTGACCCAGACGGATCAGTTGGTGAGGTTTAAGATGGTTGGTGAGACGCTCAATGATATTGTCTACAGAGACATTACTAGGTCCACAAACGAGTACCCGCTCACCCTTTGATACGAGCTGGCGTGCAATTTCCACAATTGTGCTCGTTTTACCGGTCCCTGGAGGGCCATGAATTACCGATACCTCGCTACCAATACTATACTCTACAGCCTTAATTTGTGATTTATTAAGGTTAGAATCCATAATTTCAAGAGATTGGGTAGCGATATTCGGCTCACCTTCACCTTGAAGAAGCTGGACAAGTCTTGAAGGTTCAGCATTGAGTTTATCGAGGGCCCAATGCATTCGAGTATAGGTAGCAGTATTGACGAGTTTAACGAGGCAGACTCTGCCCTCTGGGACTTCTAAATCATCTCGATCAAACGCAACATTGATTTGATCTCCCGAAGCACGAGTAACGACCCCCTCGATGCCTCCTTTTGCTTGTTGTTTTTGCGGCTGCAGAGATACAATATCACCAATCCGCAAGTTTAATGGCAATTTCTCAGCAATTGCCTTGTCTGGCACCAACTCAAGTATAGTGCGCCCACCAAGGGACGAAGCTGCCGACGCTACTGTCAGGTTGAGGACAGCCAAACCTTTTTTCTCGAGGTTTTTGAGGCTTAACGAAGATAAAAGATCAGAGGTTTGAGTTGTATCATCTTGTTGCTCTAATTTCAATGCTTCTTTCAAGTCCATTTAAAAGACCTATAAGTAGCGGGTGACTAATAAAAGCCTATAGGATTATAAACGAGGGGGGAACTACACAGTTAATAGGCACAAGTATCTAGAATAGAAGAGAAAAACCATGATATTTCCAACTATGTTTTTGTAACTCGCCCACCAATCGCTCATCTTGGTACTGCCCTTGGTCTCCAACCATCTAGGTATGACATCATTCTTCTTGGTGCCACCTTGTCCCCAACCGATTTAAGCTCTCTCTACTTCCGATAACGATAAGATGGGTCAGTTGCTGAGCCGTCCGGAAGAAAGACGTACCACATTACGGCGCTTGAGCCATAGTGTACAGCGACGGTTCAAAAGGGCACGCCCAGCGACTCCCGAAGCGCCTGAGCCGACAATCAAACCCGTACATTCGGTGACGCCAAAGCCAGCAATAACCCCAGAACCGGATGCGGATGCGGATCACCAAACCGACTCCGGATTCAAGGGAGCCAGCCCTGAAGAACGAGAGCCATTATTGGCAGATGCGGGATCAGAACCTGAACTAGCACCACAACAAGAGCCAGAGCCCAATCTTGGAGGGCCTGCGGAGCCGTCTGAGCCGTCTGAAGAGTCCAGCGAGTACGATAGTGATTCTTCCTCGCGGGATGATGCTTATTTATTGTTATTGGGCCGTTTGCTGGCAATCGCCGCTTCAATGACCGCTGCATCTTTGGTGCCGTCAAGAGCATCTCGAGGCGAGCTGCATGGTGCGGCCCCTGAATCGGGAGACACCTCGTTTTTGGGGTTTGTGGATTCTTTGCTCAGTGGTTCGCACTCTCATGAACTGTCACAAGCGATGTTTAGCGAGCAAGGAGGCCGTAATTTCCTGCGGATGTTCCGGTTTCCCCAGGATGAGTCGGGGCTCACTCCAGTGCTAATTGTAGGAGCTCGTGCAGCAGAGTCCCAGGAACTGGAGCAGGAAGAAGACGATTTAGGGTTCCCTCATCTGCCGTTGGATAGGAGTGCAAGCGGTAACCTAAGTGGGGGCTTCACTAGTGGGTCTCACCAAGAAGATCAAGTACGCCCTCGTCGCTCTTCATCAATGTCTACTGCCTCTACTGCGGGCGCAACTGCGGGCTCAGCTACCTCGAATGGCACTTCACGGTCAAGACAATCGTGGGTTATTTATGTTGTGGGAACGGCGTTTCCCCAGACTCACGAAATTTTCTCCAGCTCCAGTTTGCAATCAGATAACCCAACAATGGAAGATATTCTAATACTCGAGAGTCTATTGAGCAATCCCAATGCATTACAGACCGCCTCAAAGGATCAACTGGATCAAGCGGGCGGGTTGTCGCTTGCTAGTGATGAGGATGAGGAAAATACATGCTCTATTTGTTTGGATAACTATATCTGTGGCGATAGCATGCGCCAGTTGAGCTGCAAGCATTCGTACCATCAGCAGTGTGTTGACCGGTGGTTGACTGGCAGCCACAATTCTTGTCCCATTTGTCGCGAAGTTGCATGTTGAGCATCCGAGTTTACGAGGATGCTTGGACGCAGTCTAGCAAGTTTCATATATTCTCCCCAAATACCCAAAATATCATGATCTAAATGTTCAAGTAGCTAAAGTGTGTGAGGGCACTCACGGGGGTGGGGGGGCTCACGTTGGAAGCTTGGAAGCCGCACTGCTTGTATACTTTGTTCACTGAGGTGTTCACTCAGGTCCCTGCTCACCCAAGTGTCCACAATGGGACTCTTCTGACCAGCTTATCCTCACCCCACTAGTCGTATGTTCCAACTGAATTAAACAACTGTCACTAGGTTTCAGCTGGTATATGAAATCCAGTCTTGTCCATGCTTGCTTTAAGCGTCTTTAAATTAATAAACTTGCTTGCCAGCTTAGAGTTTGGCTCGGTTCCTGGGATTGTATTTGTTTCTCGGGGTCAATTGCCCTCTCCACTCACTGGTTTATCCAGATTTGCTCTTTATGAACCCAAGACGTTGCGAGCGTGCCGCGATTCCCCCCTCATATGTTTCATTTCTATATATAGCACATGGAATCAAACTTAACATGGGTCTCGTGCAGGTTCTGGGTATAAGAGACTTGGCTAGTCACCATCCAGTAGAATCATGCTACCCTGGCTTGCCTCAATCACTGCCATTCTTGCCGTTGTATCTGCTGCTGGTGAGAGTATTAACGGGAGTGTTGATCAAAGAGTAAACGTTACTCTCTCGGATAATCAGAGCACTGGGTACCGGTGGATGATCCAGGAGATTCCCAGTGAATTGGTATTCTTAGATAGCACTACGCTTTCAACCCGTTGTGCACCTGGTGCTGGCTGCCCCTCAAGGACCATATTCAACTTTTATGCTACTGAAGCTGGTGATGGCACTCTGAAATTCGTTTACGGTCGCTCTTGGGACAAGTCCACCTGGGAGGAGCGGGATGTTCCTGTTCATATTGAGTAGATAGTCACACCTTACAAGTTGTAGTGAATAGCTGCTTCCTACCGCTTTACGGAGCTCAGGCTTATCGCCCCTTGGATCTACCGGCCTCCAATGACATAATCACAGTTTAATTTAAAAAACTCATAAACAAACGCGTCACGTTATTCATGGACCCGAGCTCAGAAAAAAGTGAGCATGTGCATTGGCAAACGTCGTCCCAGGAATCACGAGAGTTTGCTCCTAAAACCCCCCTAGTAGGGGAACCTTACGAGGACTCTGTAGATTTCACTGCTGCTTTATTGGGCAAGTATGAGCCGGCTCTGGGGTCATCCCCGCCGGCGACCTGGCACCCGCAAACCAATTGCCGGGACCTTTTGTCCAAACCTTCCTGTACACAGCCGAGCAAACGGGTCTTGAGCGATTTTGGAGGCCGATTTTACCGGTATTCCCCAGGTAATTTAAAGGGGTCGGTTGCGCCAAACACTGGATCACCACGGAAACGCATGGTATTACCAGAGACCAAAGAGCAGCAGAAAGAATCACAAAATGAAGATCAACAGGATACTCTGAAAGATACCATCACAGAGGTGACCGCTACACCAGAGCCCAAGCCCATTGTCCCCCAATTTGAATTGTCCTCTTCATCATCGCCTGAGCCACAAACAAAGCATCCTGACCTTGAAATCTGCTGGAAGAGAGCCTCTTTTATGCGCTTAGTGGTTTACCACATTAATCAGGACCAAAGTTTAAGGTGTCGTCATAACTCAGGTCCGTGCACGGTGATTTTGAGTAAATCCTGGTCTACAACTATAGTAAAGCAGGGAGATATACTGCACATTGTCGCTTCTCCCAATTGTGATCCTCCAAAATTCGCCCCCACTATTGTAGTTGACAATTCACTATCAGTAGTGGTGAACCCCGACGTGCTAGTACCGACCACCACCATTGCTGAAGCATTTAGCTGTGACCGACAAGTGTTGTTGCGACAGAGAGTGCGTTTTCCAGCGGCTGATGTCTCGCTACCCCTGGTGTACGGCAATATCATTCATGAAGCCATTCAAAAATGTATTGCCGAGTACACATGCACACCCAAGGTACTCGGCGAGCACTTTAAAGTATTGATACAAAATTATCTCGAGGAATTGGCTGTCCTGGATAAACCAATGGACACGGCATTACAAGAACTAGAGGAAAAAATCCCCCAAATTGTTGCATGGAGTAAACGATACATGCTATCTCAGCCGGTGAATACTATCGAAGTATACCGAAGCAAATCCAAAAATAATAGCCCAAAGTTCACTATTTTAGGGCCCAAGTTTACTGAGCTTGAGGTTTGGTCGCCACAATGGGGCATTCTCGGAAAGCTCGACTGTGTAGTGCAAGCAAAGACTACAGACGGAGGTAACCGATTGGCTGGTCTTGAGATTAAAACCGGCAAGTCTCATACAAACTCTCACCGGTTTCAATGCGCTTTATACAATTTGCTCATGTTTGACCGGTTCGGAACCCAAGCTTTACCCTGGACCTGCTTGTATTATAGTCAAACCGGCAATATTAGTGCGATCCCAGTCTACCAAGATGAGGTGCGTGGACTTGTTCAAAAGCGCAACTCCCTTGTACATTATATGAACGATCCATTCTCGCTGGCGCCCCCGGCTCTGTCTACTGACGTCTGTAAGTTTTGTTTTGTCAAAAGTGCTTGTACAAAGTACGCAGCTGCTTTTGAAGAGCATGTTGAAGTTGAAGATATGGCCACTCAAATCGCTAATGAGACTCGGCACCTCACCGAATCACAGCTAGAGTTTATTGAAAGTTGGGATACAGCTCTGACCCACGAGCATCTGGAATCCACTTCTCGTAATAAGCTTATCTGGCTCAAGCCCCCTCAAGAGCGTGAGTCAATGCTACGTAGTCTTGTGGGTCTTAAGATCAAGTCCTCAAAGGCGACGCTCTCTAATGGATTAGGATCCCGCTATCTTTACGAGCTTCACCGACCCACCGACTTCCCAGTGAATTGTCCGTTTGATGCAAGTACACCAGTTTATATTAGCGGGTTTCGCACTATTTTGATTTCCACTGGCTATGTGCACTCACGGACCAATAATACTATTCAGGTGGTTACCAACCACAAACTCTCACCTGAACCAGGCTTATCGCTTACAGTCAACAATTCTCAAAATTTTGTGAGTTATAGTCGTGGAAATTTGCTCAAAATGTTTGACAATAGCCGACTCACTAGCCTGGTTGTCGACAAAGCTCCACCACAGTTTGAGCCGCAACCCAACTTTGTATGCCCCGATACTTTTAATCCAGTGCAACGCCAAGCGATTGAAAAAGCTATAGGAGCTAAAGACTATGCCATCATCCGCGGAATGCCCGGAACCGGTAAAACCACCACAATTGTTTCCCTTGTCCAGATTTTGGTGTCTCAGGGGAAAACTGTGCTGCTTACAGGGTATACAAACTCATCAGTTGACAATTTAGTTCTCAAACTGTTGCGCAAAAATGTCTCTGTCCTGCGACTTGGCAATTCTCCTGCCTCTATTCATCCCCAAGTACTACCGGTAGCGGCGTGTACCAAGGAACCTCATAGCCGTGCAGAGCTGGATGAAATCTACATGACTCCAAAAATCATTGCTACCACCTCACTCTCTTTATCATCTTGGGTACTTGAAGCACGGCGTTTTGATTACTGCATCGTAGATGAAGCATCACAATTGACTTTACCGGCTAGTCTAGGAGCGTTGGGTTATGCCGATAAATTTGTGCTTGTGGGAGATGATTATCAGCTCAATCCGATTGTCAAGAGCGAAAAAGCCCGGCAACTCGGCCTTCAAGTATCACTGTTTGAGCATCTCGCTAAAGCACATCCCCATGCGGTGGTGAACCTCACTATGCAGTACCGTATGAACAGCGATATTATGCGTCTTTCGAGCGAGCTCGTTTACGATGGCCTTTTGCAATGTGCAACACCTGAGGTAGCTCAACAAAAACTTCAATTGCGTAAAATATCCCCTTTCCATTCATGCCCTCCCTGGCTGGATGTGAACCGACCGGTTGTTTTTGTAAACACTGACTGCTTGAGTGCCACTGAAATCCAAACTGCTGAGGGTCATTATAACCCCACCGAAGTAAGATTGGTTAAGGAAATGGTTCAGGGATACATCAAGCATGGTCTTGATGTCGATCAGATTGGAGTAATTTCAGAGTATAAACGGCAGGTTCAGGCTCTTAAACAAGCTATTTCACCTATTCAACCTAAAGTGGAGATACTCACTGCGGATAAAGCCCAGGGCCGTGATAAGCAGTGCATTATCATCTCACTAACCCGGTCGAATGATGAGGGTAAAGTTGGGCTATTACTCAAGGATTGGCGACGGATCAATGTTGTTTTTACTCGCGCAAAAAGCAAGTTGGTGATCATTGGGTCCCGAAAAACGCTTAAAAGCGCTGGTCCTCTCGAGAAGTTCTTGAAGGTTATAGAAAGCCATAAATGGATGGTGGATGCCACGAATTAGAATTCCATGTGGGCTCTTTTTATTTATTTATTTTAGTAAAGCTTGTCGCTTGACAACCGGTAGCGTAACGATGTTGTACCGGTCAGAGTAACGGTGTTGTAGGTTGAAAGTCCCACCGTTGGTTCAATACATCCACACATCTGTCAAACTCAATGCGGTGCCAGGTAATTGAGCCATAAGCCTAGGCTCATTCGTGGCTACTGGGTATGCAGCCCAATTATGGCTCCTGACTGCATGCAGCAGATGGCAAAAGCTGGTTAGCATTTATGTACTTGAATAATCTAAATCTTAGGCTGCCTAACGCCTGTGCCAAAACCAGCACTCGTCGCTTGCTCCTACTGCCACCAAGGTCTTTGAATATGCATGCCAATAGACACCTTGCAACTCGACCGGGGCGTCCAAAACATGTGAGTGCATTTTGTTAGAGTAATTATAACCCTGAGAAAGATTGGGGCGATTCAAAAGGGTCACATTATTGGCGCCTGAAGCGGCAATCAATGGGGTAGCAAAGTCCGAGTCAATTACACAGAGCCTCGATGCATAACTTTGAGTATTGATGTATCCGAATGAGTCAATAGGTAGTTCCTGTGTGGGAAGCATTGACTCAAGTGCTCCATTACGGCCCAGAGCCCATATCTTTTGCTCACTATCACTAACAAGTGCAGTTATACCACCAATGGGAGCACGCTGTAGCATTGCCACTTGATTTACTGGTTGTGAATATTTGCGCAAATCCCAAAATTTAACAGTTTGATCCTGTATTGAGGCAGTGGCAACAGTTTTTTCACCAGACCACTCTACAGCAGTGAGGGTGGGGCCCCGTGAGTTTTGGCATTGGCGTGCACGCCGATGTGGATCATGTGCATCCCAGATGGTTGATACAATTTTATTCTGTCGTACATCACAGACATAAGCTGACCCCGCTTTAGTGCCTACTGCTGCGAGGTTCTGGGATGGGGTAGTCTTTAGGCTTGTAAAGCCAAATATTTTATCATTGGTAGGTAAATGATGCACTGGTTTAGCTGCTTGGATATCACAAAAAGTCACAGAGTCATCAGTACATGCCACCACCATATTGCTGGTAGTGGTTAGATCGCGGATCGGAGCGTTTCTAGAGCTTCCATCAATCTGTATTGATCCATAAGCAACTTGCTTGGAGTCAAAAACGAGGACCTGACCGGGTAAGCCAGCACAAATGACGTCGTGATTAGCGAGACCAGTCACTGCTGAGGCTGGATAGTCGAGTGCTGCGGTCTCGAGATGCATAGACCTTAATTGACGCATCGAAACTAATGATTGCTCGGGTTTCCAGCCGCGTTTCATCCGCTGATGTGACCTGGTAAAGGTGATGGGCTGCCGAGGTTTGATGTGGGCGAGCTTCAGAGGTTTCTTTATACAATCATCGGAGTTTGGAGGGGTCAGTAGTTTATTTGTGAGATCTTTACCGAGCCATCTATCGAGGTTCATGGGAGAGGATCACTAAGTTACGCGTTGTGTTCGTGATAAATTGGGCGTTGACGCGTCGAGGTTGTGATCGCTCTGGTGGCGCACACCCGTGGCGTTTTTTGAGGTAGTGGAGTCATGATAAGTAAGCTTGTATGTGGCAAACAAGCGTGGCAATACCCTTAACCATCAACCTCAAAGTCAACAAGGGCGCATATCGAATAATCTATGACCATCAACCTATTCACGTGGTTTATTCTACCTTTTAGCCAACTGTTGCCACTAGAACCCTATAACTTTTCCGTAAAAATATCACCAAACATAGTTTTCTGATTCTCAATCTACCCCCCCCTTCTTGAACCGCGATTGTATTTTCTCCCTCCCACACGTTTCGTGATTTTTCTGTTGTCATGTCAGATACAGAAGGGTCAAAATCGCCCGTCTCTGTGGATTCTAGTGTTTCGGCAAATGAAACGAGCCCCGTTAAGGCGCGTTCACTGAGCAGTACGCGTGTAAGGCCGCGGATTCTGCCAATGGCCGAGCCGCGGGCGTCGTCACGGCCCAGCTCCCCAGCACCGCACCCAAGGCGCGATAACATGGGCGCTAAGCGCATGTCGATGGGCTGGCTCATGCAGCAGCCTCTCAGCAATTCGAGTCTCGTGAGTCCTTCCAAGAATAATGCCGTCAACCCTGAGGATCGGTCCACTATGATGCATTGGGATTTCATTATGCGTCGAATCCAGCAAAATACCAACGAAAAGCATAAAACGAGCACTCTAGAGCTCCAGCGCTCATTCTCGGGGTCCCGTGGCCATCACCGCACCGTTTCTGATGCCGATTGGGATTTCTGGACCCAAGTGGTGGAGGATTACCAGGGTGTGGCCACATCGCAGCCTTCCAAACTAAAGAATGCTATTATAACTGGCTTCCCCAAATCGCTACGGCCTGTTTTGTGGCAGATTATCAGTAATTCGCGGAGTAGCGATCTTGAAGAAGTGTACAAAACACTGGCAAAAGAAGCAGACATTCCGCATGCAAGAGCTATTGAGAAAGATATAGATCGTACCTCATTGGTTAAAGACATTGACCCGAGTGCGTTAACGCGCATCCTCAGAGCATACTCGTTGTTTGACCCCGAAGTGGGCTACACCCAGGGAATGGCATTTATTGCTACTCCACTATTATTTGATATTCCTGAAAGTGATGTTTTCTGCTTGTTTGTACAGCTGATGAAAACTTACGATTTTAGATCATTTTTCTTGCCAGAAATGCCTGGGTTACACCTCAAGTTGTACCAATTTGACAGACTGTTGGAGGATAGACTCGAAAAGGTATATGTGCATCTCCGTCGTCAAGGAGTACTCAGCTCCATGTATGCATCACAATGGTTTCTCACAGTATTCGCCTACAAATTTCCGCTGCAACTTGTTGAACGGATCTTTGATGTGGTGATTGCAGAGGGCCAGGAAGTTATTCTTCGATTTGCTCTAGTCCTCATGACACAGAATGCCGAGAAGATCCTGAGCCTCAAGTTTGATGAACTATTGCCGTTTCTCAAGGATAACATCTTTGACATGTATCTCAACAGACCGGCAGAGCTGGTACGGGACGCTAATGTTGTAGATATCTCCCCACAAGTATTGGCAGCGTATGAGCTGGAGCATCAAGAAGTCCAGCGTAATGAACGTGAACGCGCTGAACAGTTAGACTCACTTAGGGGCGCAAACTCGCGGCTCACATTCCAGGTACGGCAGCTGGAGTACGAGCTGGGAGCTCTAAATACCGAGCACGTTGAGATTGTCAATAAAATGGTTGAAACAGGTCTCGAAGTAGCGCGCCTTACACACGAGAACGAAGAGCTGGCACTTGAAAACAAGCACCTCAAGGCCAGCGTAGAGGACGATACTGTGGAGGTAATCAAGGAGCGCGATCAATTGCGGGAAATCAGAAAGAGGTTAGAAACCCAGATTGATGGGTTGCAACAAGCATTGAGTGCGGCAATGGAGTGAGCTCCCCGGAATTGGCACAATGTATATATTAGCTATGTTTGGCACTTGTTACCTACCTTATACCCATCTATGTGTCGAACAATACCCCTGCCCCTTTTTAATCGCATCAATTACTTTACCATCTATCTGGTGTTTAGCATAAATGAGTATCAATGTAATTTACAAAACCAAGTTTTGACAATCAAGTCGCGGGGTTATGCACATGGCATGCAACGCTAGGACACATTTTGAGTCCCAAGGGACCCACCAGGGACTTTAAACAGAGTGGTGTGGTCTCAATCAAAAGTCCGTGCAGATACCCGCTTCTACCCCGGACCCTCTACCTCTACCTCGCCGCTCACTCATCACTCATCCTTCCCAACATATACATGCTGCGTACCATTTCTCCTGTTGATCAATCTGTTGTTGTTGAAACTCAAGCTGCAACTGCTCAATCTGTTGAACAGACTCTTGAAAGGCTCTCCAAGGCTCAATCTGCGTGGTCCAAACTCGACTTGGCCGCTCGTAAAGCCAAGGTCAGTGCTCTTGTTGACTTGATTGAGTCCAATGCGGACAAATTGGGAAAAGAAGTCAGCAGAACAATGGGAAGACCTCAAAAGTATACTCCTGGTGAAGTCAAGACTGCCGTTTTGCGGTCCCGGGTAATGCTCGATTACGCTGATAAGGCGCTGGCCCGGGTAGATGTCGATCTTGACTCGGCACCTGCGTTCAAGAAATACTTGACCAAAGAGGCTTTAGGAGTTGTTTTGGTAGTCTCACCCTGGAACTACCCTTGGCTGTGCCTTGTAAATGGTCTTATTCCTGCACTTGTAGCCGGTAACGCTGTTGTTCTCAAACCCTCTCCACAAACCCCCACCGTGGCTGATTCGGTAGTCGAATATGCTCAGCAAGCTGGTTTGGGCGACCTGATTGGTGTGGTTCACTCTGGAGACCCAGAGCTTGTTGCAAGCATTGTTAAAAACCCTCTTATCAGTGGTGTGGCATTTACTGGTTCTGTTGCTGCCGGCTTGGCGATCCAGAAAGCCGCCTCGGATCGTACCATCCCTATTGCTCTTGAATTGGGCGGTAACGATGCTACATATGTCCGTGATGATGTCAAAGACCTCAAGGACGTGGCGGCCAATGTCGCCGATGGAGCCTTCTTTAATACAGGCCAATCATGCTGCTCAATTGAGAGAGCATATGTTCATGAGAGTGTCTATGATGAGTTCATTGCCCATATTAAGGAGGTCGCTTCCAAGTATACTGTAGGCACCCCTGATCAAGACGTGGATGTGGGTCCTCTTGTTTCGGTTGCCAGTGCTGAACGTGTCTCTAAAGATATCAAAGATGCTGTTAGCGCTGGTGCTAAGCTTTTGACTCCCGAAAAGGATTTGAGCCACTTGGGACCCGCATTTTTGCAGCCCGCAGTTTTGGTAGATGTACCTCCTGCCGCTAATCTCTTGGCGGACGAGACATTCGGGCCTGTTTTACCTGTTGTCAAAGTCTCTGGAGATGACGAGGCCATTAAACTTATCAACGATTCTCAGTACGGACTTACTGCTTCGGTGTGGACTAGCGATATTGAGCGTGGTGACGAGATTGCTTCGCAGCTCGACGCAGGAACCGTGTTTGTCAATCGCTGTGATTACCCCGATCCCCATTTGGCATGGACTGGATATAAGTTCAGCGGCCGTGGAGTAAGCTTGGGGCCTTATGGCTTTGATCACTGGGTCAAGTTGAAGAGCCATCATATCAAGTATTAGAGGTGGAGACTAGACACTTTATATGGGATTAGACACTTTAGTTTTAGATGTCATTTGATCTGATA
Source organism: Wickerhamiella occidentalis (assembly GCA_030582035.1). Classification (NCBI taxonomy): domain Eukaryota; kingdom Fungi; phylum Ascomycota; class Dipodascomycetes; order Dipodascales; family Trichomonascaceae; genus Wickerhamiella; species Wickerhamiella occidentalis. Next base: position 79,116 of record JAKTWN010000027.1, read on the forward strand.
TTTACGTGCGTAGACTTAGCATCGCTCACCTAAGCGTTATCGATAGGGTCATAGCTTGTAGCTATGGCGTATACTTTAATATAGTTGCATAACTGGTCCTGAACTCTTTGGAACTCAACAAAAGACACCTCCGCAATAGCTGTCACAATCACATCACTCACGTTATCTATCAAAATCACATCTCACGCTATCACTATGTGCATAAACTACTAAATGCTTGTTCTCCCATCCCAATCACCTAATTTTCCTTAGATTGGGATTGGAAAACATCTCCAGTTTGCGGTTGCCGGTTCGCAGCAAGTATTCAATAGTAGTTATATCTTTGCGACTGAGACCCTGGAACTTTTCAAACTCTTTTCGAGTGAAACTTATGAAATCGCGTTTAGCGTCTCCCTTTTTGTGGCAGGCTCTTATACAGGCTCGGTAAAAGTGTAAAACATCTCTTTTGATACCAGTGAGCTTCATTCAAAGTGAGCTGACAAATCGGACCTTCTCACTGTGGGAACTTATAAGGGTCCTACCTCCTTGTGTGGTCAAGTACGGATTGCGTACGGATTGCGTAAACCAAACCGGAAAGAAAAACGTTGTGGGCACGACGGTAGGTAGGGCAACACACGGTTGCGTGCATGTACAATATTTCAAAGGCAACAAATGCTTAGGTAATTTTTTTTTCCACAGCCTTGATCCGGAAACTTCTAAACAATGTAACCACGGAGACTGCAAGGTACATTATGGTAGATGCTAGTAGGTTAAAGCTAGCAAGAATCAATTAAATATATAAAGGTTGCATATCTTTCTACCGTTTTTTATTACATTTGATCTGACCCCTTCACCTCCCCACTAAATGCGCGCATGGGTTAGGGGGAGGTGCACAGGTAGATGAATGTTTCAGTAATCCAGGCTCCAGGACGCTCTGCTTGCGGTGAAATTCCACCATTTTCAATTTCCAAATTTGGGCTGCTATCTGAATCTAATACTAGAGCCTACGCATTTCGTGGAATCTGATGGATTCCACTGGACAAGTCCATATGATTCCATGCATGCATATGCACGCTAATGAAAAAACTTGAGCCGGGACTTGACAAAAAGTATATAAGCAGTGCGAGTACCCAGCGGTCGGAACCAAATGCCGTATTATTACGTATCCAGTGATTCTGAAGATTCTGACGCGGGCGTCGACCTTTACGACACCCGTATTCAAAACCGCCGTGAACAAAAGAGAGCTGCCAAGCAGTCTGTAAACAAACCCAAGGTGTACCGCAGCTCCAAGGGCCGTACTATTGAGAAGAAGAGCCTCCCCATCCCCTCCGACAAGAAGATCGAGTTTGAGCGTGAGGCTGCTGAGTACTTTGAAATCTACGACCGCGTGGCTGAGCTGGATCTCGACGCTGTTTTTGATGATGTTGACTTTTTGACAAACTACGTTGATCTCTTGCGCGAGCTTCTTGAGCGCCTCGAGTCCCTCATTGCTCGTGCCAGTGGTAATGCCCACCAGCGTTTCCGCCGCCGTGTTGCCTACTACGTTGCCGCTTGCCAGGATAAACTCGAGACTGTTGCTGAGCTTGTTGAGCTTGCTGTTGGCGGTATTGAGGTTGTCAACACTGATTCCGAGAGCGAGAGCGATGATGATATTATTATTGACGAGGAGATCACCTCCGAGAGCGAGTCTGATTCTGACTCTGACTCTGAGCTCGAAATTGACGTCAATGATTCTGATCTTGACTCTGATGTTGTCGATGCCATCCTTGCAAATGCCGAGTCCGACTCTTCTGACTCTGAGTCTGATTCCGACAGTGACAGTGACAGCGACGATGTTGTTGTTTGCGAGGGCTGCTCTGACTGTGGCTCTGACAGCGACAGCGACAGCGACTCTGACTCTGACATCGAGCTCGAGCAGCAGGTTGTTTGCAACTGCTCAGACTCAGACTCTGACGACAGCTCCTCCGAGTCCGAGCAGGAGATTGTCTGCGCCTGCAGCGATAGTTCCGACTCTGAGAGCGAATCCGATGACGATATCATCGAGGTTGGTTCCGATGATGATGAGCAGGTGTTTGTTGTCGAGCCCAGCTCTGATGAGTCCTCTGCTGAGGAGTTTTACTAATTTAATCTAATTTTAATTATTCCATATAGATAACTGTTGAGCAGAAGCCAAGCTGTGTGGAGTAAGTGGGCACCTGTGGGCGGCCACCACACCCCCTCATCCCCATTTCGTTTGAATCCCCACGTGAGTTTAGTGAACTAATAGACACAACACAAGAGGCCAGAGCTCAGCTCAGAGAATCTACCTGAAAATCTATGACTCTGGATCTATGAAGTGGCTTTTCTGAGTGATTATCAACTGCTAGACCCACATATAGGACCCCTTATAAGTCTCCACACCTAATTTAAAAAAAAAAAAAAAAATCACATCAAAAAAACAAAAAAAAACTATCCAGCCTGTGAAAACGTTCCTAACCCTATCTAGTGCAATTTAGTGCGCTAGTATGCCCTTTCACGTAAATTTCTGTTCCTTGTTACATATATCTGTATACTTGGGTTAACCATTAGTCCCTCGCATTGCATCTACTTTGTATCTCGCACAGCTGATAGCGATGCATTAGCGAGAGCAACCATACATCTCAAACGATTATTTGTGTGACGCACCAAGCTCTATATATAAGTGATTCTAGCAGTTAGAGTGAAACATAAAAGATGCTCACCAACAAGAGAAAGCAAGCTGCCCAGGAAGCACACGCATTCAAGAGACATACTGCTGGTGCGCATCAACTCAGCCAAGCCAACTGCCAAGAACCCATTGTCCAACAGCCAGAGGGGCCTGTGTCCACTCCGGAGCAACCAAAATCAAAGGGCGCCGATGATATAACGAAAACTATTGGAGCCCCTGCTCGCAAACGTGAAAACTTCACAGCCCAGTGTACGTCGGTGGGCCCTCGAAAGCGATTGCGTCACATGGCCAACTCGGCAGAGATACTATTGCAATATGACAACTTGGCAAAGGACATCGACGCCCTTTCTGGCGATGGTAACATTTCATGGAAACAGCCACAGCAACTGAGAAAGCGCCTCAATGAGCTGTTTGACAATGCAGCCTTTGAATCATTAGACACAGCCATGATTCATAAAGATGCAGAAGTATTCTGCGCGCTGGTGAATGCGCCGAGTACCCTCCCTCCTATCGGCAAAACATATATCCGTATGCTAGAGTACAAAAAGCTCGAGGATGGGTGCGTTTAAGTGCTCGACAACGCTATTGTTGATTCTCTAGTCTATGGAGAACTAACACGCTAGACACACCCAGATAGCAACCCCAGATAGCCATATTCCCTCATCCTCATCAGTATACCCACCGTGTCTGAGACATACCGTAGCTATAAGAACGATAATTATGCCAGCCCCGCGCACAAAATGAACGCAGATGTTTTCCATCACGTCATTGAGTACCTAGAGCCGAGCCCAGAGCTATACCTCCGGTTCTCGCTCATCTCAAAGTACTACTACGGCCTATTTACTAGCGACCGGCTCTGGCAAGCCTTTAATGTCTACAGCCTCAAAGAAGGTATATACAAGCATTATCTCGAATCAGAGCGGTATATTTTAGGAGCGAAGTCAGTTAGAGTCCCGGGGCTCACCTGGAGAGGCAACAAGCCATTCCCTGACTCTGGACGCAAGACGCCCAGCCCTAATATGCTATACGCTTGGCTGGGCTATCTAATGAACCGTCGTAGTACGTATCCGTTACCTCGTACATTTGGGTTAGCCCACGCGGGCGGTCTCCAACTTATGAAATGTTTGGTTCGTCTACGGCCCATGGCGATGGTATGGGCGCACAACTGGCTAGCAAATGATAAACAAGTTGCGCTCGAGCTTGTTGGAATGGCTGGCTGTATTTTAAAGTATTTCAGCGAGAATCTGAGGGATGATCTCAAGGTGGTCAACGAAGCGATTTCTACTGGTTGCACTAAATATTGCAAAGAAGATGACCATGAATACACCACTCTACCTATAATTCGATGGGCATCCTCAGCTATCCGGCAAGACGTCTCGCTCTCCATGTATGCTGTTCACCGAGATTGGCGTGCTTTACGCTACGCTCCTCAAGAGGTTAGGCAAAACCCAGAGATAATTCAAGCAGCTCTTGGGCGGTCCCCTGAAGCCCTTGAGTTCTGCGAGTATAGACCTCGTGACCTTGTGTTTGCTACAGTTCGAGCAGACAGTCGTGTGCTTGAATACGCGCGGCAGTTTACCGACGATATAGAGATTGTGACACATTCAGTTACAAATTGTCGTACATCATGGAGCTGGCGGGGCACACTTGGGTATGCTTCACAAAACCTCAAGAACAAGCGACAAGTGGTACTAGAAGCGGTCAAACACCTGGGCACCCAACTTCAACATGCTTCTGCTGAGCTCCGGAATGACCGAGATATTGTGCTTGCGGCTATCAATTGCAGTGGCGAAGCGCTTCAATATGCTTCTTAAGAGCTACAACGCGACAAGCCGTTCTTGTTTGAGTGCATTGCCCAAAACGAGCGAGTGTTTGACCATATCAAAACAATGAATTTGTTCTATCATAATGACACAATAAGTGCGATTAATATTAATCCCAAGGTATTCTTCCATTTAGCCAAACGACTCAAGAACAATATGTCTTTGACAGAGCTTGCGGTTGAGAAAGATGGCCGACTAATTCTCGACAGCCGTTGTCCAGAGTGGTGGAGACACAATGTCAAGTTAATGGACATAATAGTCAAGACCTACCCCGAAGCTAGAGGTGAAGCGCGAGCGAATGAGAGATGAGCGCGTCGCATCGAGATGGTGGCAAGTTCTTTATGGATAGAGTACATACTACGATCGCAACTACTTATCGCCACTGCTTTTACTACTCTCTGGCATATTCTGCTGCTACATCTGCATCCAGCGCATAAGCGAGACGCACAAGCGAGACGCACGTACTTGCAGCAAGTGCCCGTGTCCAAGACTTGTTTACACTAAACTATCACAATTATCTTCACTAACTACTCTATCTAGTTGGCCAAAGCTCCACAAGGGTCCCAAGGAGGCAAGTGAATAGCCTCGCTCTTCTTCTCGTACTGAGCAGCGAGTTCAGGAGAATCAGCTTTATCAATAACAACCTGGTACACGTACTCCTTGAAGAAATCGTGGGACATGGTGTAGTAGCCATCATCACCCTGCTCCTTGCCCCAAGAGTTTTCGACCTTCCAGCGAACAGGGTTGCCGGCCTCGTCGAGGTGGACGCCAACAAAAGTCATGGCATGGGTCATCAAACTTTGGTGATAACGCAGGCGATCAGCCTTGCCTTGAGTAGGGTTGAAGCCGAGCTTTTCATAGTCCCAGAGGCCAGTATCGATGATACCGGTTTTGTTGTGGTGGTAAATGGGAGTGTGCGTACCAAAGAAAACAGCCTTGTTTGCTTGCAGGCGTTTGACAGCCTCACTTGCCAAGGTGTCGATCTCGGTGTTGAGGTAGTGAACCTCTTCAGCCTCGCTAACGTTACCCAAGCGCTCAACATGAATAACCTTACCGTAATCGTTACGGGGGTCGTGAAGCAAAGAAAGAGTGTTTGCGGCATCAAACTCCAAAATCTCTGCAACAAATTTCTTGGGAGTAGTCTTGATGGTGTGGACTTCCTTGGTGTCCTTATCCTCGTAATCCCAGGTAAACTCCTCATCAGCAGCAGGGGGGACACCCAAGTGGATGATCAGAAGCTGGTGAATGGTCTGCATGTGCTCAGAAATGAGCTTGGTAAGCTCGTCCTTGGATTTGCCGCTAGCCGCAGCCTCACGCAGCTCCTGTGCATACTGACGCAGCAAAGTGGTAACGAGCTCGTTGACCTTGGCAGAGGCCAGAGTGTTGAAACTGTCAGGGAAAACAGAGTCGGGAACCAGCCCGTACTTTTCAATGATATTGGCAAACATGCTGAACTGTCCACCGTCGCAGGTAGGGTCAGTCAACAAGTGCTGAACGATGCGAGATTCAACCTCCTCAGAAGCAGTATCGACAATTTGGTTAAGGAAAAAGTTGCATTTCTCGAGCTTATCATAAAAGAACAGGTACGAAGGGCTCAGTTGAGTCTTGTCAATGTTGTACTTCTTCATCAGAGGCAAGCGCAAGACATTGGTGGCAGCAAAGAGCCAGCAGCGACCAGAGGACTTTTGGTTGGTGCGGGGAGACCCCTCGGGCTTAACCTGTACGTTGAACTTTTGGTTGGAGTATGCGGTCTTGTTTTTACGCTTGAGTAGGACCTCGTGAACAGAAGCATTGGAGGCAACAGTTGCAGCGAGGGAAAGGGTGGGGTTAGCTTCAATATCGCTAACCCATTTACCGAGAGTGTTGGGCTTGAGAGTACTAGACATACGGTAAAAGCTCCTTCTCATGAGCATTATAACAGTGACAGGGCAAGGGTTGACCCGGGGGGGTCCTATGCGGGGATGCTTGCCCTAATCAGAGAAACCGCTCAAAACTACATACACACATCGCATTCAAGGGTAGTTGTGAATTGGAGCGCAAATTTCAGGCTCTTGTTCTGTCTGATTGATTTTTTTGGGGACTTTCTCAACTAGGTTAGAGATTTTGTGGCATGCATACGGCAGTTGACCACGAATTGTTTGAGGTAAATTTGCGAGTGGGCCCAAATACAGGAGGTTTTGGTGATATGGTGCGTTCATCAGCTGTTTGTGCCCCAAACTGTGTTGTTTAATCTCGTCATCTCTTGCCGATTCTCGTCAAATCACGCTGATCGCCCTCCTGTAAGTGTGCTGACTAAACGCGTCTGCATAACCTATAGATAACCACAAGGAAACACATAGATTGGCTCGTGGGGTCCTATCTTCTACTATGTCAACTTAACTGCATACCTAATTAGCGCTAATGTCCATACTCTTCAGCTATAATCTTGTTGTAGTAATTGGGCTCCACAACTACTGGACCAAAGTTCTCAATTAGTTTCTTGGAAAGCTTTGTATTGTGATAAGCGTGGATCAACGCTAATTTCATCAATTGTGCTCTCTCAATTGGAGCACCGTTCAAATAAGTATCCAATTCATCCAAATGCTGTTCAAGAAACGGTAAACAACGTTGACCCTCGAGGGTTCTAGACACCGCATCGGCGACAGACGCTGGTTTCGCGGTGGAGGTCTGAGGTGGTTGCTGGGGTTTACGAGAGTCTTTTTGGGCCAGAGATTGCTTTTGTTTTGGCTCTTGAGTCTTGTGCTGAGGCTGCCGGGAACCCTCCAACTCCAAGACCCGTGTCTTCAATGCTTCAATCTCCTGGGTCAACGCTGCAACAGTTGAGTCAAAGTGATCGCGCGAAATGTAATCGGGGCTTTGAGCGGGCGGAAGCTTGTGTTTGGCGACATTCTGGGCAAGTGGCGCAATTTTGGGTTTCACGAGTGATTGCAGGTCCTCGTGACTCACATGATCCTCATTGATATTGACAGGGGGTGTGAAGCTTTCGCGAGTGATACCCGGCAATGAACTTGTAGAGGGAGGGCGAGGGGGCGCGGGCTGTTTATGAAGAAGCGCCAGCAAATCAGCCGATGGATCCGAATCGGGCTTGCTAGTCTCTGCTTTTTGCTCACTGGAGTGGTCTCTACTGGCTTCATGTTGATCTTGGGGCAAAAAGTATCCACTTATCAATACATCTTTGGCGTCCTCTTGGACTCCCTCAGTAGGCTGAATCTCGTCGAAATCCAAGTCAGCGGTGATTTGAGATACTTTTGTTGAGGTCACAAAGTAAATTTCGAGCATATCGTCCACAATTGCTCCAGTGATCGCCTTCACCTGTTCGTCCACCTCGACCCGGCCTACCTCCTTGAGATCGAATAATACAGTAATGTCAATACCATGCGCCATAATGATATAGTGCCCTACTACTGATATAGAGCCAACGCCACTCATACCCAGGTCGAATGTCTTGTCGCCGACATGCAGGTGATTTGTCTTGTCGCCAACCCAAACCGGAGAGTTGAATCCGTAGACTAATTTGGGAGGCACATTAATATCTGCGGATTTGGAATCTTGGAGCACGGGATCAAACACAATGTTTGGACCCACCAAGTTCCAGCTGCCATACTCGTAGTAAACATCCTTAACGGCGCCGTTCCAGCTCTCTAGAGGAGATCCCTCGAGGTCCCAAAACAAGACAACTGAATCAGTCAAAAGGGCAATCGAGCGCCTGCCCACTACAAACTTGATGGCGTTTCCCGACCCAGTCGCTTGGAGAGTGTTGGTGGTACCACTTTCAAGCTCTTCAAGCACAAAGTGTTGTGATTGCGGGGCAGGATATATCAAATGGGTCTCGCTCGAGGCAATCCCACAACTCGAAGGGTTCAAGCTCACCGGCAATCCTTTCATTTTCATCTGTGCAGGGTCTCTTGGGTCACTAAGCGGAGCAAGCAATTAGACGTTTACTGGGTCCGACAAAGTCAGCAGGTGATTCCCTACGTCTTTTAAGTCAGCAGACATTTCCTACGTCTTTCAAGTCAGCTTGGGACACTTTCTACGTCTTTAAATGATCAATGAACAGCTCAAGCAAGAAATTGCCCACCTTTGCAACAATTACCCACCAGCAAAACCGGTGATTGATGCCATTATTGAATCATTTACCACAAACAAAGGCCCCAGCCAGCGGTCCCTGCCCAAAGATGCAATCAAGTATACTGAAATGTCGATGATCCTGCCCACTCGACGCAAGTGCAATGTTTATATCCACGATGAAGGTGTGTGGGTCACCGCAAACGAGGCAGTTGTTTTGGAATTTCAATGGTCGGAGATTATTCGCGCCGCGTGCTTGCCAGTCCCCGACAAGCCAAAGCCCATGTGGAACTTGATCTTTGCTCGACAAGACCCGCAAACCACAATTGTTTTGGCATTGGGACAAACTTCTGCAGATAAGCACAAGGCAAACAGTAAACCTCAAGCCCTCAAGGATTCGATCATGGCCGACGTTGAGCTGCACTCGAGCCTTAGTGTGGACACCCAGTTTAGTCTTCAGGTCAAGGCATACATTGGGTCCAAGGAAGGGTACCTCTATTTCCTTCAAGATTCGCTCATTTATGGCCACAAAAAGCCAATTTTGCTGCTACTGCACAAGGATATTTCCAGTTTTTCGTTCACAGTCATTACGCGTAATACCTTCAATGTGGTGGTTAAATTAAAGGACGAGACTCAATACGAATTCTCAATGATTGAGCAAGATGATTTCCCGCGTATTTCAGATTACGTCTCTGCACATGGCCTCAATGACGAAAGTTTGGCAATTGATAGAGCAGCCAAGAGGAGCCGCCCTGATGAAGATCTGGCAGATGATATCAACCATACTGGAGCTATTCTCGAGGGTCGGGACAATGCACAAGACGATGATGACCGGGAGTCTGATTTGGATGTGGAGTTTAGTGACCGCGAGCTTGATAGTGATGGCAGTGGTCTGAGCGAGGACGAAGAGGAGGACCCTCAGGAATTCAACGATCAGATAGATGCGATTCAAGCACAACAACTGGACGATCAGCTGGATGACGAAGATAGCGAAGAGCGCGGGTTTGATGCGATGGATGCCTATGATACAAATGTCGTGCCATGAGCGATACGGCCCGACTAGATCAAAGACCATAGATTGTATTGTATCCTAGATAATTAAACTACAAACCACACTAATTAGCCGCACTAACTAGCCACACTTAACCAGGAGGTAAGTTGGAGAACTCAACCTCGTCAACCTCATCCTCAATCTGCTCGAGGGGTTCGTCCAAAGGAGTCTCAGCCAATGCAGTCATACCGGTACGAACGACCTCGATAACACCAAAGGGCTTAACATGGTGCAAAAAGTACGAGACCTTTTCGGGTGTGGCACAGAGCTCTACAATACAGTTACGATCGCTGACGTCGGCAATCTTACCACCGTAATGGGCAGCCAACTTTGTGATTGCATCAAGATGCAAGTGCTTGTGACGAAGGGCATCGCTGGGGCTCAAGTTGTCTGGGTGTTGGTCCTGGACGGGGAAATTGGCGGTGACCGCAGGTGAGATCTCACCAAGAGCAACATCCTTGGCATGCTTGTGGTGCTGAACCAACTCAGAGAAATACTCGGGACCCAATAACGAGATCTTAGCCAACAAAAGCTCACGACGAATAGTGGAGGCATCGGTATAATCCAAGACAGCCCACACAGGAACGAGGTCTTCAATCTGGCGACGGGCCTGCTCGATAATACCAGTCTGGCCTCTAAGAACAATGGTCATACGACTCAAATCGGGGACCTCGGTGCTACAAACGACAAGCGAGTCGATGTTGAAGCCACGAGCAGCAAGCTGGCCGGCAACACGAGAAAGCACACCAGGCTCGTTTTGCACAAGGCACTGGAGTAGGTGCTCCTTATTTTTAGGTTTCTTGACGTGGGGAGCCTCGAAAAGAATCGACGAAATGGCAGCGTTTGTGTTCCAGTCCTCAGTTTCAATGGTAGGGAGACTGGGGGAGAGGCCCTGACGGTGGAGAGCTTTATAGGCCAAGCTAGAGATGCTTGATTTAGCCCGTACACCGAACGGTAAAGCTCGCAAAGTACGTTGTGCAAGCATGAGTATGTGAGTCAGACGATAAAATGATAATTATGTGGGGAGCGATATCGGTGAATTTTTCACTGTGGCGTACAGCGGTGGCGCACACAATCGGGAACTGAGTGTGTTGACACTCATTACACTACCTTGATCTATTAGTATGTATATGCTCAGAAGGGTATTACCGCCGAACTTGCATGCAGGACACGCAGATTACTTAAACTCAGATTCTCACAGCCCCCCAGACTCTTAATTGCAAGGACATAGGAGTTTCCTAGGAGTTTCGACAGGTGTCTTGAGAAGCTGACAAGGGGCAATGCCTACGACCAATCATTGTGGCGATTTTTACATCGGCGACTTGGTGCGCTAGGCCAAGAGACGCATAGCAGCGGTCCAGTCGTCGACTAGTCTTATTGTGCACATTTGTAGCGGACATTTTGCTGTGGGATAGCTCTGCTTGAACGTCATATAGTTGATGGCTGGCAATGAGTGTCTTGAGCGCTTCCTGGGACGCTCTGGCGCCTCTGTTAGTGCTCATGTGCGGGCCATCAATCATGCAGTTCCAATCACCTCCTGGAAGGATATCGTATTCCTCGCCATAGGAGTACAACAGTTGGTCCAAGGCGGTGATCATCTCAGGGTAGTCGGGGGATGGTTCTTGAGGCGTATACACGGCTACCATTTAAATAGAAGGCCTGCGAATTGGACAGTGACAGCAGCTACCCAGTTACACAAGGGAGAGGGGAGCTTTAAAGAGCGGGAAATGGCGCCTCATAGTTAGAGAAATCAAAAGAGAAACCCAGCTCTGGCAGTGTTAGGGACTGGCATAAACTGTTTTCACAGAGATTAGCATGCCAGGCATTACGCGCAGCCGCTACGATGGTGACTTTGGCGGGGTGTGTAGCGAGGTACTGCTCGATACGATTGGTTAGTCCTTGTGGTCCAGCCGGACGATATTTTTAGATTTCAATGCCTAGATCAAGATCCGCGTGGTCGCCAGCGGGATGATCTGAGGTAGAGGAGGAGAAAGTAGTTGACTTGGGGTGCGCCATTGTAGGAGAGCCATTAACATTGGGGCGCGCGTAGGGGATGTGAGGGAAAGAACTCTGCGGACCCGTGGAGCTGTAGGAAGGGTGCGGGCCATTGGCAGAGAAGGACTGCTCTAAAGCAGTGGCCAATGAAACGGTGGTTCTGTGATTATTGGCTAATGATGATTCTTCTGTTGAAATCTTAATCCATCCTGATCACCACCGTTTCTGTTGAAGGCGCGACGGCCTTGGCTCACCGGGGTGGTTATTTGCCTAAAGAACCCACTTAAGGTTTGTAGATACTGCAAAGCGGCTGTAACAGTATTCGGGCCATTGAAAACTCTGCTGTCATAGGTAGTCTTGAAATCCGCATCCAAATGACTCAAACAAGCAACCCTAAATACGAATGGGTTCAACAGGGTTTGAGTCGACAGCGTAGTGAGCTGCCAGGGAACAGTGGTAACAGCATTGCGATATTCCACAATATTGCTGGCAGAGGAGTTGAGCAATGGAGTAAAGAATGTGGACAGCTTGGACCCAGGCCCGTGGGCCATCTCCCTCACAGGCAATTGAGTTCCTCAACAAAGATTTCAACGACCAGGAAGCCATAGACGACTACAAGGTGCTAAGCTTGAGCTGAGCATCTTCATCACCTTGAAACAGAACATTCGTGATGGAAGTAACATTGGAATGCTCAGCGGAAGCATCGACGTTGGGGTTCAAATGAGCATTCCATTGCTCCATCACCAATGTTCTGTTAAAAGGAAACGGGACAGGCCAGAGAAGCTGTCAATTACTAGTTTCCGATAACCAGTGGAGCAGTGACGTCCTTTAAATCCGCTCACCCAAGTGGTCCAGGGACTCATTGTCAAAGGCTCTCCACTGACGCTTCTCAGTTCTGGGCTCAGTAGTGACCCAAGGAGCATCAATATGTGAGATAAATATTCGTGAGATAAAAAGTAGATGCAATGCTAGGGAATGCGGGTAAGACCCAAGGTTGACCCAAGTATACAGAAATATGTGACAAGGATAGCATAGTAGAGAATTCCTGTCGATTTCCGATACTTTGAACTTGATGAGAGCTCCTGCCCTCTCCATTTCTCAGTTCCGCGCCCATATTTACTCAGCTTGGCCGTGGCAGTTGAGTGATCTATCAGCTACCGCCCTAATCAATCTCATAAGATTGACGTCTTGAGGGTAGCCTACCTGGGTCATTTGGATGCGGACTTCAAGACTACCTATGATAGCAGGGTCCTAAATTGCCCAAATACTGTCAATGCTGCCCTGCAATACCTGCGAACCTTCAACGTGTTCTTTAGGCAAATCAGCACCCCGGTGAGCCGATTGGATTCTTCTTCGTTTTCTGCTGGTGTTGCAAAGTTATTCCCTGTCATTCTAGACACGTCGGTCAAAGCCATCACACCTCCTTCTTAGTCTCGTTAAGCTCGCAAATCCGCTGGTATCAGCATCCCTAATGGGTGTTGTACTATCTGTTTCACTCTCAATAAAGTTAATGGCCGGTATGTGAGTTTCAGCCATACTTGGGCAAAATGCCCTATTAACCCGAATAACAGAAACGTTGGTTCTCTGACTATTGGCCGAACCACTGATAATAATGCTGTAAATCCTCCCTACAGCGTCACAATGCCCCGTGGTATGGCTGAGTTTATGAGCTGTGATGGTGAGTTCATGTGTAACGCTGATCTGTCGGTATAGCTGTTGAATCTCGTTGTATGTCTGTTGGGTATTCTCGGTCCGAGTCAGTATCCATAAGGGACCCACATAGCAGCCTCACGTTCCCTAACCTGATTGTTCACCTTTCTGTCTTTTCCCCATGCTTGCACCATTTTCTGTTCTGTATATACGTCCCGTTGTTCTCGATTCTGGTTGCATGCATACTATTACTGGTGATATCACCATTGTTGTGCCTGGTTCCATCAAGTCCATGTACCTGTGACTGTCGTCTCGCGGACGACAACTCTTGCCTGATCTCAAGCAATGCGTGATCTGTCTTAGCCTGAAAACTGTAAATGGGAATTCTGTGTGGTAAAGCTTCCTGTTCTCGTTTTCCCCTCTGCTCGTGATACTCTTGTTTGTCCTGTTCAACTTTAAAGTCAACTGGTTGGCATCATGCCAAACAACCTCGACCTGTGTTGAGAATAATTGAACTTACCTTAACCGTTTCAGCCTCCATTGGGATCTTAGAGGTATCGGGTTTAGCAACTCACACTGGCAAACAATCGCCAGCCTTTATACTTTTTCAATGTGGGACCCACTTCAGCCGCAAATTTCATGCATGCAGCCTGTGCATAATTCAGGCGGTTGATAAGGAGTGAAGAGGGTACATCGCAACGAACAAGCGAGGGACGAGTGAGTGAGTGAGCGCGAGGAGGGCCAGTGCGAGCGAAACATCAGGGTGCGACAGAGTCCTGAGACCACCACCAATTAGCTAGCACACGAGACCAAACGTCATTTCAAATAACGACCGGTTTAGGTTCAAATAGTGACCAAGATAGATAATGATAACTATCCACGATTCAGTATATATATTGCATGCAGTATATCAGATTACCTAAACTCTCCTCGCTTATGCAAGTGCCACAACCCAGCGTGGCGCGGCATACCCCGCAATTATAAGACCACAATTCCCCAAAACGTATAAAGATCCCCACCGGCCCCCTCAATCACCTCCATGCCATTCACCAAATCATCTCCTCCCGTTTACTATGAAGTTACTGGCCAGGGTCCCCCTATTATTTGGAGCCACGGTCTCTTGATGGACCATGAAATGTTTGATGCTCAGGTCAAAGCTTTCTCACAGCATTACACTTGTATCACTTGGGACGAACGGGCCCATGGTAAGACCGCTACCGCCGAGTGCCCCGAGTTTAGTTACTACGATAGTGCCGCAGACTTGATTCGAATTCTTGATGAGCTCAATATTGACAAGGCAATTCTAGCTGGAATGTCTCAGGGAGGCTATCTATCACTTAGAGCTGCCCTCAAGTACCCAAACCGGGTCAAGGCACTGATCCTAATCGACACCCAGGCTCTCAAAGAAGAAGAGACAGCAGTTGAGGGTCATCGCCAGCTCCTTGAACCATTTTTCGAAACCGGAAAACTCTCTGACGATGTATGCCAAGTTGTGGCCAGTGTGATCATGGACCCCGAGTGGGAAGGCACCCCTCACTGGGTTGCCAAATGGAAAACAGTTTCGGGACCTAACCTTAAAGCAGCGTTCAACTGCCTCACAAGCCGTGATGATATTCAGCCTTTGATTCATAAGATTGAGGTACCGAGTCTTGTTATTCATGGCAGTGCCGACAAAGCCATTACCATTGATCGGGCTGAACAAATGAACAATGCGTTACCCAATTCCAAAATGGTGGTTATTGAGGGACACACTCATGCACCCAACATGACTGCTAGTGAAGAAGTCAACAAGGACATCCAAGCGTTTTTAGCCCGTGTCGCATAGCCACAGAAGTAAATAACATATATACTAAAGCTAAATGGCTGTATGTCCTAGATCATAAATTATAATTATTATACGTTCCTAATACATCTACTCTGGCTCAGTTCCTGGCACTAGGGTTCTTGACATGCTAGTTCCAGGCACTAGATTCTTGACTTGCTAGTTCCAGGCACTAGGGATTCTTGACTTGCTAGTCTTTGAATAAACTTGCTGCAATTTATCCTGCAACTGCTGCGATGTTTCCTCAATCCATTCCATTGAGGCCAAATGTGAGTTGAGAATCTTGAGTACCGGTCCGATAGGATCATCATCCTTAATTTGGCATGACTCTTGGGAAACCTTGTTGATCTCAGAAATAAGCAAGCTAAGGCTCGACTCGAGGTCATCGAGACGGCCATTCAAGTTCTCTGCATTTTGATAAGCGTCGCGACGTTCCTGATCAGCAGGCTGTAAATGATCGAACCGGGCGCTGGGCTGAGCATCGAGCGTAGCCTCGTACTTGTCAAGCATTTGCTCCAAAGAGTTTTGTTGGCCATCGATATAA
Organism: Wickerhamiella occidentalis; assembly: GCA_030582035.1. Classification (NCBI taxonomy): domain Eukaryota; kingdom Fungi; phylum Ascomycota; class Dipodascomycetes; order Dipodascales; family Trichomonascaceae; genus Wickerhamiella; species Wickerhamiella occidentalis. Next base: position 94,731 of record JAKTWN010000027.1, read on the forward strand.
TTGAGCAAATCATCGATGCGGGTCTGCTGCTGTTCCAGGCCTTGGACCTGGCCATAAGTCTCGGAAATCTTGGTTCCATTCTCCACCAAGATACGATCCCATTTCTGCAAATCAGATGCTTGAGATTTGAACTGAGTTGTTGACTTTGTGAGCGCAGAAGTCCACTTGGAAATGATATCCTCAAAAGACTTGTTGCGCATATAGGAGCTGGGGGTGATTTCACTTGTTTTAGTAGTTGAAGCAGCACCAAATGTGGGGGCGGTTCCAGTGGTTCCAGACGTAGTAGACCCACTTGAGCCAGATCCAAAAGAGAAACCAGAAGCAGGTTTGCCGTCTTTCTTCTCCTCGGGTTTGGATCCAAACAAGCTAGTTGCGGGCTTATCATCCTTTTTCTCTTCTGGCTTGGAAGCTCCAAATAGGCCGGTGGCCGGCTTGTCGTCCTTCTTCTCCTCAGGCTTGGACCCACCAAAGCTAAATCCAGCCGGCTTATCATCTTTTTTCTCTGCGGGCTTAGCACCACCAAAACTGAATGCGGGTTTGTCGTCTTTCTTTTCCTCGGGTTTGGATCCAAACAAGCTAGTTGCGGGCTTATCATCCTTCTTTTCCGCAGGCTGGGAGCCTCCAAAACTGAACGCGGGCTTGGCGTCCTTCTTCTCCTCAGGTTTAGCACCAAACAAACCACCAGCGGCCGGCTTGTCGTCCTTCTTTTCTTCAGGTTTAGATCCGCCAAAGCTGAACGCAGCAGGCTTCTTATCTGTCTTTGCACCAAAGAGACCGGTAGCAGGTTTGTCGTCCTTCTTATCATCTGATTTGGCACCAAAAAGACTGGTAGGAGCGGCGGCGGGTTTATCATCTTTTTTGTCGCTGCCGCCAAAAAGACTGTTGGATGGAGCACTGGCGGTATTTCCGAAAAGACCTCCCGAGGTAGTCGGCGCTGGGTTGTTTGATTTCGCACCAAACAAGCTACTTGAGGTGCCTGTGGTGCCTGTGGTGCCAGTAGAGCCGGTATTCGCAGTACTGGAGCCGAACAAGCTGCCAGAGCCGCTGTTTCCAAACAGTCCGGTCGACTTTTGCTCGGTTTTGTTATCATTCGATGCTGAAGGAGCACCAAATCCTCCAAAGGCAGGTTTGTTGCCTGCATCATTATTTCCGGTACTTGCGCCACCAAACGAGAATCCTGAAGCCGGTTTGGCTGTGGAATTAGAGCTGGATGAGCCGAAAACGCTTTCAGATGCCGTGTTTGAGTCTGATTTGGGCGCAAACAAGTTGCTTGAGCTTGAACCAAATAGGCCAGTACCAGTGGTGCCGGACCCAGATTTAGCGCCCGCGCCATCATTAGAGCTTGACGCACCAAAAAGGCCACCGGATTGGCCGCCTGATTGGCCATTAGTCGTATCTTTTTTGTCGTTTCCTCCAAACGAAAATCCACCACCGAGATTCATGATGAGTAAGGGTGATGGTGCCTGTAAACAGTCTATAGCGCTAAAGTGAGCAGTGTAGTAAAGTTATGTAAAAAGAGGTGAAACTCAAGACTCAGGAACAATTTCAAGGTGGGAGGTCTTGTGGATACAGGTCTCCCCAGTACAGACCAATTGTCTAACGACATGGATACGACAAAGACATTATTGCTGGTGCCATTCCGCTAAATACACCTCAATTACTATACAAATTTACTTTTATGAGGTAGCAACGTTGTCATCTTCAGCTGGTACCACTCACCTCGTGCCACTCACCTCGTACCACTCACCTCGACTCCACTTGTTGGAAATTCTCCTGGATTCCCTTGACTTGAGGAGCACTACTTTTCAAATGCTCAATGTTGGGAACTGTGGTATTCCGACTAAGCAGGGCTAACGCTTTACTGGCCTTGAGCCACAATGTTATCGTCTGCTCAAGTGCTGGTGTGGCCTCAAGTAGCTCGATAATCTTTGCAACGGCAGGATCCAGAATTTTAGGGTCTTGAGGAGGCGTTGTGCCCAACGGGATACACAGTTGGCTGTAGCTCACAAGCAAGGCTGCATTGATGCTTGGGTCAGGCTTGGCCTGATCCAAAAGCGCAAACCAATCATAGCAAGCCACATGTTGACCGACTGTGCCCAAGAGCTGGATTCCAACCTCTGCAAAAGGCGACTCAAGCAGGTCGAGGACCATATCCACAGTTCCACTGTTTGCGGCAATTTGCTGCGCATACTTGTCGATGCGACCCACATTCCGGATAAAGTGTGCACAGGAGTTGTACTCGTCGTGCTCAAAATCATCAGAGTCAATGAATCCTAGAACCAGGTCCAAACCCTCTGGGAAACGGTCCATTACGGCTGGTACTTCGGCGAGCTTGCCGGTCAAGTTGGCCAACACAATGAAAAACACAGGAGAGATTGCAGGCTCCACATCAGCATACTTGAGACCAAAAGTAGGGTGGCATGTAATATTTCCAATCACCTGCACTGCATCATTAAAGTCATCGAGTTCAAGAGCATAGTTGTAGATGGTGGGGAAGTTTGCCAAAATCTCGGGATCCTGTTCGAGTTCTTGATCCACCAAAATCAGCTCAATAAACCCATTGAATACTAACTTCCTGCGGTAATCAATCGGGACAGTGGTGATATCTAACTCCTGTGCAAGTACACCGGTGAGGTGCTTAGCCGATGCACGCGTCTCATCTCTGGTGGCGCACAATGCATCTTTGAACTTATCACCGTGATTATTGAAGATTTCGTGCGCAGCGGGTGGGAAATCAACACAATAGTTGAGGAGAATGCTTAAACATAATGCATCGGGCTTGATGAGGTGTTGCGCAAATCCAGATTTCAGCAGATACTCGCGGTTGGCCTTGTTATTAGCGACGGCATTACCCAGAACTCGCAGCTTGGTAGGATCAGTGAGCGTCTCTTGTTTGCATAGCTCGGGCATATACTTTTCAAGCCAGCTTTTATCGTCTGATTTGCGTACTTTTTCAAGAATTTCCGTCCAGTCCATGGATTATGTAACGTGTAGAGTATGTGGTAGAGTATGTGGAACCCACAGATATTCACTCGGTGACTCGATTTGAATGTATACAATGTGCTTGTAGTTTCCAGAGGTTGTGATGCATAGAGATTACTCTAGAGTATCTGGCCAACTGGTTCAATGCGTCGGATCAGGTCAACGATAGTTTCTAGCTTCTACTCATTTCTAGCTACATCTCATGTGTACATGTCTTGGCTTCAATTTGCGGCCATCTAGGAAATATAAAGCAAGTGGTCATTCAAAGTTGCCATGGAATAGGATCGCTTCCAATGCAATTCACCTCACATGATAACCCATAACAATTCAGTCTGAGGCTATGTCCTACACATCCCTCACAACCACACACGCCTCTGAACTAATACTTTAGGAAAGAGACGTGCCTTGGTGAATATATCCTTTACAGCTGCACTATTTCTTGCACGCCTCATATGCCTAAAGTATAAAGAACTAGCCGTATTACCTAGATAGGACAAGATACTATCGTAGCACTTGAACTAGCCCTACGAAGCTATCCCGTACCAGCCAATCTGGTATTCAATGTATATCTCATTTACTGCCGAAAATTGTTTGATACGCATCGTTGGTATGGTTGCCGTTGTATTTCGTGCTAATCATACAAAGTACCATACCAAAGCTCCTCAACCTTAACTCGCCTTAACTGGCTGCCACTTTGGAATGCACAGTAGACACTCAGCTACCATTCAACAAAATAATAAATAATAAATAGTTGCTACTGCATCGTTTCCGACCCAACCAGGCAAGTGCCCTTGAGCACTGGGGGTATTAGGGGTATTGAGGGTATCAGTTATCACGACTAGCGTGGCTATATAAATTAAAGTCATTAGAAAGAGAGAAAAAGAAACCAACCCCACGAATAACATAACGGGCCTGCGTTACATTACCACACACTTTGACTTCGACTTGACGGTGGGGATCTCTGGTGGAGCATCGAGTCCGAGATCACCACTGCTGTGGGTGGTGGGCATTTGTGGTACAGTGGGCGCGCCACGGTCGCCGAAAAACTGGGAAGCGCGCTGTTTAATGGAGGGCTTGAGCGATGCAACAGACACAAGCCTACGCATAGATTTTCCTGTAGTCTTGAGTTTTGCAAACGAGCGCTTCATACTGAGCTGGCGGCTCTCTACTGTGGAGTGGGTATAGATACTTGAGTTGCGGAAAGACGAGTCGATGGCGCTGTCTCTGCGAACCAGGACACTTACCAGGCTCGAAAATATGGTGTCGATGTTGATACATTGCTTGGCGCTCGTCTCATAGAACGGAATGTTGCCCCATCGCTGGGCCAGGGCGCGGCCCTCGGCTTTTGTCACCTGACGCTCGCTCTCCAAATCACACATATTACCCACCAATACTAGCGGTACGTTATGATTGTCTTTGAGTGTTGCCACCTGGTTGCGCAGAGCTTCGAGCTCTTCAAACGACGACCGTGACGAGATGCTGTAAGCGAGCACAAAGCCCTCGGAATTTTTGATGTAGAGTTCGCGCATGGCGGTAAATTGCTCGATTCCAGCGGTATCGAGGATCTCAAGGGAATAACTGCGACCGTTGATTGTCGTTTGCTTGCGGTACGAGTCTTCGATTGTTGGATCATAATTGTCAAGGAAAACACCCTGAACATACTGGGTTACAATGGCGCTTTTACCAATACCTCCAGCGCCTAATATAACAATATTGTATTCTCTCATTTGTGGCTGATCAAAGTATGTGTCAAGAGTTGGGAGAGTTTTTTTTTCTCTTCCTCTTCTCTTGAATGCTGTTCGTATGTGTATATTTATATAACGTCAGCTCCCACCACAGGGGGCAGCACATGATATGCAAGCATGGGTGACGCCTGTAAAATACCTAAGCGCAAATCCATGTTATGTAGAAACTATTTCCGTTTACATGCCAAAATACTGCATCTGCGCGTTAATATCCCGTGAATTTTGCGAAAGCGTGCTGGCGTCCCGGTGTGACTGGATCCTTGAAATTCACAGACATGCAGCATGCGTGATATGCATAACGTCTATATACTCGTTTCTCATTTCAAACTGTTGAAACACGATATACCCCGCCTATGATCCCCTGAAGTCGCAGAATAGAACCACTTTTTGCTAAGCATTTTTGCGCACAGACATTGTTTCCCCGGTTTTTCACTCGAGATGACAAATATGTAAACAAACAGTTTTTTCTGTTGGTTACCGATGATCCATTGAGCGTTAATCTCGATTCGCGATGTTGACCCATCGAAGCGTATTTAGCTCCAGTATTCATCTCTACTAGTTTTCGGGTCTGCTGTATCTGATTGGGGAGTCTTTTTCCTCGCTCTCTACTTTATCTAGCGTGTATTTATTCGTTTTCGAAATGTTGGCGATCCATCAAGCAGTGGGGGATCCGTGGGGATCACCTCTCAGACCACATTAACCCTCGCCTAACGCTCGTGACCTTCCTATGATCCTCTTATCTGACCTTCACGCTCGTGACCTTCACGTAGATTCTAGTCTTCACTACTTTAGATAAATAAACAATAAAAAATATACCCATTCTATGCCTGGGCATCTGAAGCTGTGTTTGAATTTGTGCTCAATTCACTGGCACATGATTGGCAATGATCGATAAATGCTTTGATCGAAGAGAACGGCTCGCGGCAGTGTTTACAAGAACCACTTTCTTTATATTGCAAGTCAAAGTGCATGAGCCTGAGGTGGCGTTTAAGCACGTCTAGCCGGTTGAAGCCTCCGCCATTTCGATGGCAGGATGAATTGTGCTCCCAATAAGGGCATTGTAGCAAGGGCTTATTGTGCGATCTGATATGTCGTTTTTGGTCACTAGACCGGGAAAAGCTCCAATCGCAGTCTTCAAAAGTGCACTTGAAGGGTCTGTCAGAGCTCGACTCGATGTTCTGATTGTATGTGGCACCACCACCTGTGGGTTTTTGGAGGCTTCCATTTGATCCATTCGAATCATGGTCATAATAAGGACCATTATTATTTGCGTAGACGGGATCTGCAGTGTAGACGGGGATCTGCGCCGGGATACTAACAGCAGGCAGCACGGGTCTATTGGCCACCTGCACAGTGATCTGAGGTTCACTGAGGCGACGCGGCTCACTGGGGCTAGGACCACTGACGCTTGGAACCCTAGAGTTGACCCAAGAGTTGTTGTTGTGCTTGAACTCCCCAGAAATATCAGAGCTGCCATTGCTCACGACGCTGCCTACACTCACTCGTCGTTGCTCCTCAATTTTAGCCATTGCCTCTTCGTGTGCGATATGTTCGCGTAATCTATTCACGTCGCCGGGGTTTTTGCGCCATGCTTGGTCTTCTCTGTAAACTGAGCTGTTGAGGCCATGATATCGACCGTTATGAGGGCCATTGTGCGGTTCCGTCTCAAAAGCTGCCTGCACCACTTTATCATCGCCGAGGCTCGGCAAACAAGGGACCTCGCCATCTCGTTCGGGAAAGTGCAGGTTTATCCGGAAGATGGCGTTCTCCAACATCGGCAGCCGTTCATCCGGTTGCTCGTCCGATTCTACCTGTGTACTCGTGATATCTTCGGGGCTCGCGCTCTTGTCATTGGAGCTGCAGCTGCTGCCAGTGAGACTCGGCATTCGGTCATTGTTGGTGCTCACGCTGGCGTCTAGAGTATTGATGTGTTCTAAACTTTGTGATCGTTGAGGAGTATCCCTCAAGGAGTGGCTCTGTGCCTTGTGGTTGAAATGTGGTTGGAACCGCCCAAACTGGACTTGTCGCTCACCATGAGATCGCTTGTTGGTGTCTCGTTGTGCGTATGCTTCGCAGTCTTTGGACATCTGGCTCGAAGTTCTCGCGGGGTCGGGATACGCTTCCATTTTTTCTCTAGACAAATTAAACTCGTATTCCAGGTTTTTTTGTTCCGAGTTCTCTGAATGCAGGCTATCGGGCGTCTTTACTTCTTTTAAACGCGGCAACTAATAATTGGGTGGTATTCAATTGCCGCTTACGTTTTCTTCACCAAGATCACACAGTAGGAAGAGGGGACTGCGGTTTGCAAATGTTTCGGTGCCTCCACGGGTTTCCCCAGCGTCCTGAGTTCTCAACTTTTATATACTAAGCTGGAAACTAATCCATATGCAGTTATGTCAGCGTTCAGTACATGATGCACTACATACCTGCTGTCGGAGAAGTAAGTCTACAGTACTTTTCAGAGACAGGAACCTAGAATAGGGATCCATTCTCGAGCTAGGGGAGATCATCTGCTACATTAGTCTAATCTGATTTGCGTTTTGGGCAATTCTGGACTTGAGTGAATTCGATCACTTTGCCGAAAACTCACCAACCTTGAGCTCATAGGTAGTTTAAGCTACACATACCTACCATATCTTGTTTCTCAACGCTAATTATATACCATATATCGCCATTCCCCTCTCCTAATGGCTCTTGATAGCAACTACCAGACAAGCCCTATCTAGTAATCTTCTCTGCATGACACCCTTTCCCTTATGACGCATCCATTACGTAGTCAGGGTTCCATGCGTCAAAAACATGGGCAGGAACAATTTTAAAGCCCAATAGAACTTATTCTTCCAGATCTATTGCAGGCGCATCAACTGGCAAAGTGAGAAATAAGGAGCCACGCGTGAGCTTTGTATATCTTCTTATCCGGAATTTCACCAAGGTGCTTTGAATTTGCGGCTTGAGCAAAGTAAAAAAGAAGCGCACCATCGCCCAGGAGACGGGAGCGCATGAACATGCAGGGCTTATGACATGCATAAGTTTTGACGTTTTCAAGCCAAGCCATCGCCAATCACAGGTAATGAGCAACAGAACCGATATGTGATAATCTACAGGGGGTTTGATTCCGAGTACCCGTTCAAAAGTAGTCCCTTCTCTCAGCATCATTTCAGGTATTCTTCACATGGAAGACCGGAATAGAGAACCTTCTTCAGCCTGGGTGTGCTGATTAATACACCTCCACCCCGATACCACCTGATATGTGAGGCTTTAATTGGGCCATAAAAATACGGCGAGAGGGGCCAAACTGAAAGGTTCTTGGTCTGAGAGCCGCGACATGGATTTTTATTTTGTCACTCTAGCAGATTGGTTAATAGCACCATCTCAACCGGCGATATTCCCCTAACGCCAACATGTCATCTTGAAGCTTTCCGTGGCAACCCGGTTCCCCGCATGAGACCGTGCATGTGCCAAATGCCAGTACTTTCGGATCGAGCTGACTTATTGCCGCTTTTAAGGATTGTCAAATCTGAAATTGACAGCAAAGTTATTGAGCCGCACTCAGCCGCACATGGAAAGTAAAACCCTCAAGAAAAACCACGGTAAAATCCTTAGGGGGGTTTAAAATACAGGGCCCCCCTCCCCACTGGGTGGCATGCCCTGATGGGATGAGGGGCAAGGGCAAAACGCCCCTAACCCTCATGCGTGAGAAGCATACCTGTCAAGTCTCGCTTTTGCAGGAACAACCGCAACAAATATGCTCAAGCCGAATCCATGGAATAGTTTGCAGTCCGAGTGAGCGAGTCAGGTAGACTTATGAGTGTGAAGAATGCAATGGCCTTTGCATCTAGTTTGTTCTAACCGGTCTGAATGAAAGAACCAAGTGTTTGAGTCAATATGTTCAATCTTATCAACTGTTGAACTTGAACAATTTATGATTGACCTCTAGGCTTCATAACAGCGTGGTCAAGTCTTTTGTTACCAACCGCTTTATGCACTCGCCCCTATACCGCCCCCCAGATCAAGCCCTGCCACCCTATCAAAGTGTCCACCATGTCCCATTCCACTGATTTGAGTATTGCCGAACTTGACAAGCAGGAAGCCGACTGCTTTTTCGAAGGGTTCAATGCCGACATTGCGTTTGAATTGGGCCTCAAGTTGCGTGAAGCTGCTAAAGCCTACAGCGCCCCTGTCTTGATCCAGATCACCAACGTCTCGGGCGTTTGCTACTTCCAGTGCTGCTCCAAGCCCGGTGTTGTTCTCGATAACGAGTCTTGGGCTGCCCGTAAGCGTCGCACTGTTCTTCACTTTAACCGCTCCACTTTTTACCTTGGCTGCAAGTTGCGTCTCGAGGGCCGTAGCATGATCGATGCCTTTAAGCTCGATGAGCTCGAGTACGCCGCTCACGGTGGTGGCTTCCCCATTCGTGTCCGTGGTAGCGAGGGTATTCACGGTGTGATTGTTGTCAGCGGTTTGCCTCAGCACCAGGATCACGACTTGATCTACCAGACTGTCAAGCAGTTTGTCAACCAGTAAACTCACAATTAGGATCTACAGGGATTGTCGAATCTACAGAGATCGTTGAATCTCGCCGTAAACATTCATAGATTGTGTACAAAAACATAGTTACCGTGAGTAACCGTGCGTTCAACAAACGCAAGCAGCAGATAAATAGTCGCTCACTTTTGTCGCTCACTTTTGTCGCTGAGACTATCTCAATAATTTACGATTTTGCTATATATTTAGCTACACTGCGTCTAGCGACAGACCAATCTCAAACAATAGTCTCAATGTGTGAGGCATACCCGAGCAGGTTCTCAATCAAATTGTCGGCTTTATCATCATTAACCTCTTCAACAGGGAAAGTCACCTTTCCAGCGCTCACAGTCCACCCGCGTTGCTTGGAAAACTCGATAAACTCCTGGTCGCTTTGGAAAAACAGTAAATGACGGGCATTGGCTAATGGCAAAGACGTATAAGCCTTTTCGCTACACAAGGCAATCTCATTGCGAATGGTGCTCTGCAAGCTTTGTGTCAAAATGGCGAATTCAGGGGCAGGGAACCGTGACTTCTCGGTGACTTGTTGCCAAGCGCGGTCGTAGGCGCCTTCCATGAGCCAGCGCTCAAGACGAATTGGGTACTGAATATACTCGTCCATTTCCAGTTCCTGTGGCAGAGTTTCCAGCTCGGAATTGAACTCTGTGGTATCATTCGTGGCCAGCAACAACAACAATCCCAGAGCCAACAACTTACTGGCGTTCTCGCTCGGTTCGAGCGCCAACTGTGGCGAATAAAATGGTCGCAGCTCCGCCAACAAACGGTGAATCTCCTGAGCAGACCCGCGCGCGTGAATCAGCGCCAGCACACCCATCTCTAGTAATTGCCGGGCCGCCAACAAGTCCTCAGATGAGAACTGGGGGGTTGGTTCGAGTAACCCGATCTTTGCAAACTCAAGCTTGATTTTAGGAAGCAGTTTTACCGCCTCTTGGTACTCATCTTTACCAAAAAGGTCAAGAAACTGTTGAGATAGCGCTTGTAGTGACATTAGCTAAGTAGCCACTGACCCGCTCAAGTGTTCTAGCCTTGGGATGACTAATGCTGGAGCCCGTTCGGAGCCAGCACCCCTGTAGTCTTAATTTAACCCCCCTCGACAAACCACAATATACCAACACCCGATGCTCAGGATACGTTCAATACCCTTCAGAGGTTTTTCTTTCCGGCTGAACCTCCGTTACGCCTCTACCATTTCCGACTCGCTAGCGGGTCCGCAATCTATAGACTACACGCACCCCACTGGTCTATTTGGCAATGAACAACTTACAAACCCTGATGGATTTCGCAAATTTACCCAATCTTCGTTGCAAAAAGCTTCTAATCTCAGTAATGAAATTATCAACGGTAAAGTTGAACTTTCAGAGAGCATCCTGCGGCTCGATATCTTAAGCGATGTTATCTGCAAAGTGGTGGACATGGCCGGTTTCGTGAGGTTATCGCATCCTGATGAAGAGATGCTTAAAGCAACTACCGATGCGCACGAGATTATGTTTGATTTCATGAATGAACTCAACACCTCACGGCCTCTTTACCAGATTGTATGCGATGCTTTGCAGACCACGCATCTTTCCACAGACCAACGCAGGGTGGGTGAAATCCTAAAGCATGACTTTGAAAAAACAGGAATCCAATTTGACTCCCACGCAGATGCTAGTAATTTTGTCAAATGCTCAAATATCGTTTCCGTTGCTGGTCAACATTTCCTCGATAACATTGGACCAAAAGACCCATATATCACTCTTTCTGCCAAGCAATTACAGGGAATGGATCCTCAACTCATCAACGAGATTAGTACTTTTACTGGCAAAGCACGGCTGCCTTTGTTTCAACTAGGTGAATTGGCCCTGCAAGTGGTCAACTCGTCGCACACTCGTGAATTAATCTGGCGAGCTCTTAAAAGCGCAACACCCCAACAGGTAGAACTCCTCAAACAGATTTTGACCCATCGCTATGGCCTTGCTGCAGCTTCTGGGTATAAATCATTCGCCGAATATGAGCTCAGTGATAAGCTCATGAAAACACCAAAGAACGTGTCTGTTTTCTTGCATTCCTTATCAAACTCTGTCTGGCCCAAAGCCACTCGAGAGATCCAAACAATCTCCAAAGAGTCTACTATGATGCCATGGGACCACATGTACTGTATCAACAAGATAAACTCTGCTAAACGGGGACTAGCAAAGGATGCGAGTGCTATCATGTCTTATTTTAGTCTGGGTAACGTGCTGCAAGGAATTTCTGATCTCTGTGAACGGCTCTATGGAATTCGATTCGAGCCAGGACAAGTACGAGCTGGTGAGGTGTGGAGCCCCGAGGTCAGGCGATTTGATGTTTACGAAAAAACGCAAAAGATTGGTGTAATTTATTGTGACCTGTTTCAAAGAGATGGAAAGTCCCCTAATCCGGCCCATTTCACAATCCAATGCTCACGCCAGGTACTGCCCTGGGAGAATGACTTTACGAATCCTGGGCTGGAAACTGTACAGACTCCAGAAGGCAGCTTGGAAAAGTATCAGCTACCAATTATCGCCCTTGTCTGTGACTTTTACGTGCGCGATGGCAAATGTTTCCTCACTTTTAATGAGGTTCAGACCCTCTTTCATGAGATGGGTCATGCGATTCATTCTATGATTGGTCGCACTAAATTGCATAACGTTGCTGGAACTCGATGTGCTACTGATTTCGTAGAGCTTCCTTCAATTTTGATGGAGAAATTCGCGAGTGAGCCCCAAGTGCTTGCCACATTTGCCCGTCACTTTGAAACAGATGACCCACTACCACTGCCTTTATTCAAGCAAGTCCAGCAGCTCAACAATAATACTGAGCAGTGGGAGTCGTACCATCAGATCTTGCTCTCAATGATTGACCAAAAATTGCATTCTTCGATTGCCGGCCGCCCTGATTTTGAACCCGGCTCAGCTGTTGAGGACTTGATTCGTCAGTATAGCATTTTCCCCACTGTTTTTTCCCAGCAGTACGCTCAATTCGGTCATCTAGTTAGCTACGGTGCTACCTACTATAGCTACTTGCTTGACCGGTGCCTGGCAAATATCTTTTGGGATAAACTATTTAGGGCTGACCCCCTCAGTCCCGAGGGTGGAGCTCGCTTCAAAAATGAGGTGCTCAAGTGGGGAGGTTCCAAGGACCCACTTGAGCTCATCAATAATATTGTTGGAAAAGACATGAGCTATGAAGATATCGCCAGGTATTTATAGAGTACGAACGAGCATTTAAAGTGCCTAACAAGCAGTATATTAGAAAGTTCTCTACGAACGAGCATTAAAAGTGCCCTAACAAGGCAGTATATATTCTTTAGCATAATTCTATAACCTTTATTGAGGCGTGGCTTGCTGGTCAATACAAGACTGAAAAGCGGTAAAGAAGTAGTCTCTCAGACCCAGTAAACTAACCCTAGTACAGGGTACACAAAGTATACCGTGTTTGATAAATAAACGAGCGTTTTCTTGGTTCTCAATAAATCCTCTCTGCACGTAATGACGTGTGTAGCAGATCGATTGCACTCAGCAAATCGCTAAACACTCTCGACAAATCGGGCCCATCCTTCTTTTGGCCTTCTTTGGCACTGATAATGGACTTCTCAAAGGCGTCCTGTTCAGTACTGGCAGCAAACTCCTGGTACCGGCTCGGCAACTCGAGACGCGACTTGGCGCTTTTAGTGACATTTGGGGCCTTGTGGTCTAGCTCTACTATGCGGTTAGCATCGTCAATACGCGCGTTGGGCAGCTTTTTGGCGAGGATCTGGCAGGTCATGAGATGCGGTACCTCACTCTCTTGGACCTCGAGTTTTCTGGCGATGAAATCATATGTCACACGCGAGTATGGTGATACTAGTTTTATGAGCAGCTGGCGCTGGAAACACTCGTGGAGTGCCGGTACCATACACTGGGCCACCAGGGGGTCACTATAAAAAGCAGCCTGCTGGGGCGAAGATGCGCTAGAGCTGTTCTCGATAGCAGCCTTGAATGCACATATATCAGCATCGCTAAACGCCTGTACCAACTTTTGCAAGAATTCCAGCTCGGGGGAATCCTTGTAGGCAAGAATCTCTTGCGAGTCAAAGGGGTTAATCCCCAGCTCTGTGAGGATTGTGCATACAATGTGGTATTGCAACACGCGCACTCTGTCTGGCAGCCCTGCTTCATCGTAGCTCTTGAAAGCCTTGAGCAACATTGTGCGTGCTTCAGCCCATCGCGTCCTGCGAGCCGCAACAACACCTCCGCACTCGCGGATCACTGCCAAAATGCGCGGGTGAGCCATTTGGAACTCAGAGCTGCGACAAATCGAATCATAAAGCTGCTCTTCTTGGTTAGTTCCTTGCTTCATAGCGATCTGGATTCGCAGTGCCAGTGATTCAAGGCCGACGGTTGACTTCCAGGGATCAGAATCCGCCAGCTTGGTGTCCATCTCATCCAGAAGCGCCAGGCTCTGGTCAAATTCACTTTGATTGTATAGTGAATCAGCCAATTTGATGGTTATTCTACTCGCCAATCGTTCACATCCACGTGTACTGGCAAACCGGGCAGTAGCACCCTTTAACAGGTCATTGAATTGCGGTGTATCCTTGATAACCTGGACCATATTCATAAAGCTCTGGTCACGGTAACTCTGATTAATTTGTGAAGAAACAATGTTCTCGAGAAACTGGCTGAAGGCAGCGTCGACAGTATCACTGGACCCACCATCACCTGCAGCCTGTCGTACCGTGAGTTTGAGGGTCTGCTTGCTGGCCTTGACGGCAATCTCAGTTCCTTTATTGGACTGAATAATCTGCTCAAATAGTTGCTTGGCTTTGAGAGGCTCAGACTCGCGATAACTTTTACTCTGGTAGTAAAGGTTTTCGGGATCGTCATCAAGCTCATCCTCCATTACCTGGTCACTACCATTATCACTGTACCCGAAATCATAGTCTGCTGAATCACAGCTTGGCATAAAATCGTCCTCATCACTCATTCTAGGTGGTGGGTATGTTGTCTATCACTGTGGTGCGGTTGGAGCCGTCAATGGAGCCATCAAAAGTCAAAAGGGTTCAAGGACCGAGCATCGATTAATCAATGAAAGCGATAGAGTGTATTAAAGCTTAATGACTGACACTGAAGCTTAATGAGTGACATTTCACTCGGCAGTGCTTATCGTGATTATCTGTGAGATAAAAAGTATGCAATGCAAGGGAATGCGGGCAAGACCTAAAAACGTGGGAGATTGATCACCACACCACCCATGAACAACGACTACTCACGCCCCAAACCTGTCAGATTTTACTATAACGCTAAAGAAAAGAGTGTCAGCTTTTTCTTTTATATATTCAGCTGTATGTGCCGAATTGAGCGTTCTTAGAATCCAGCTTCAGAGCCTTTGGGCCCACTTGCCCTCGGATATCATTTAGTTACCGATAGTCTATGAATTTTGATTGTATATCATCGAATATTGATGTCGTTGATTTGCCACCTTGGACTTCCCCAAAGCTTGAGCGCCTCTGTATTGTTGTTCTAACACTATAAACAAGTCTTGGCACCCCAAAAGCAATAAAAACTACTAGACTTACAACTTGAAATCTTTACCCTTGCCAAAAGTATAAACATCAATACCCAGCTTGGGTGTGACTCTGAGAGGACGGCCATTGAGCTTCTTGGCGTTCTCGATTCCGAGAATAAACGCATCAATCACCTGCTCGACAGGAACACGGTCGCCAGTGGCATCATTAAAGGCCTCACCATGAGCCGCAACACCCTTGGCAAGAATACCGGTAGGGCTGAAAGAGGGGCAGATAGCGACGCTGTAGATGTCGTAGTTCTCGCCAAACCCACCCATACTGCGGGTCAATTGCACCACACCAGCTTTGGCAACAGCGTACACGGGCTGAGCTGCCTGAGGGTAGATACCTGCGAGTGAAGCAGTGTTGATGATGATACCACTCTTCTCGGCCTTGTTGGCGAAATAGTCAAACGCAATACGCGAACCGATGATAACGCCATCTAAATCAACGCGCAGGCACAGTTCCCAGCTCTTGTCGTTGCGGCTATCTGTGTAAAAGTCCTCATAATCGGCAATACCCGCATTATTGACCACCACGTCGATGGTACCAAAAGTCTTGATTCCAAGGTCGAAAAGAGCTTCCTGATCTTGGCGTTTGGTAACATCGCATTTACCAAACACTGCTTTTGAGGACCCAAGCTTGGACGCTTCGGCCTGGCCTACTTTTTCGTCAATGTCTCCAAGCACTACTTTGGCGCCCTTTCCCACGACACGCTGAGCAAGGGCTTTACCAAACCCTGAAGAGGATCCTGTGATGAGAATTACTTTGTTGTTGAAGTCAAATGGCATTGTCAAGGAGAGTGCGCGAACCACAAATATATATATGTGGGGTACGCTTAAGGTGGGTCACGTGGGGCAGACTGCATGGCCGAGGATCTAGGGTGGGGAATAAGAGGCACCGGTTAAAGCCTGACTTTGTAGGGTGAAGCGCTCGGTATATATACTTTTGTGTTACAAATTCTATTATATGTCTATGTTTTATGTGAAACCGCTACGCCTCGCCCAGGATCATTTGTCCTACCTGGAATAATAAGGACAACTTTTCCAAAAAGTTACAACACTGATGATGAGTTTATGGGTGGGTCTACAGGTAGTGATTTCATGGGTGAGGGTCTACAGGTATTGGCTCTTATACTGCCAATTCAACGTGTGGGGTATAATCCCACTCAACAATATCAATGCTCAGTCCAAAAGGGCCAATTGTTTCACTCTAATTAGTATGCAAGACAATGTATTGGGAGATCAGTTCCGTTAGACAACCTTGAGCAGCCAATTCTAAAGAGCTAACCCTGAGCATGCCATCCAGATCCATGGAGGGCGCATGAGTATGGACCTAATTAGCACAACTAGTTTGCGTGACATGTACGCCACACTCTTTTTGACGCTAAACTATGCTCGTTCACCACTCTTGTTGACGCAAAATATGCTCGAGGCTGCTGCTGCCTCGATCAAGCCTTCCAAAATCGACCTCCCATACCTTGGGCATCATCCAGCTCATCCGCTACCCATTTGCCTAGATTTTGCCGAGTGAATTCCTGGAAATCCCACTCTTTTTCATCAATCAGTGCCTTATCTTTCCAGATATACGCAAACGCTTCCACAGGTCCTTCACTAGTCTCTACAGTCACAGTGGCACGATCATATTCATCTCCCTCGAAAATGTCGAGCTTTTTCAGCTGCTCTGAATCCACGCCTTCAACAATTTTGCCGCGCGTGCTTTTTTGAGGGTCTGCGACAATTCCGGGGTAATCGCGGTCCTTGAGCTTGTACCGAGCGTACCCGGGCAACGTGGCATCGTGATACTCGAGACCATTGAGTTTTTTCTCACCACAAACCACTCTTGAAAACACCTCCGGTGCCATCAAAGTCCCATAGACAAAACAGATCATGACAAACTAATAAATCCTTACCAGAGGGAAAAGATAGAAACTTGACTGACACCCACCATCTCTACCTTATTTATTAACTTAAAGTAGATAATGGGAGTTCCCGCATTCTTTAGATGGCTTAGTCGCAAGTACCCAAAGATCATTCTCCCCGCACTCGAGGATGAGCCCGAACTAGTGAATGGAGTAGCGCTCCCGGTGCAATACAGCTCCCCCAACCAAAACAAAGAGCTCGATAATCTTTATCTTGATATGAATGGTATCGTGCACCCTTGTACACATCCTGAAGGTCGGCCCGCCCCTGAAACGGAGGACGAAATGATGATCGAGGTGTTTCGGTATACCGACAGAGTGCTCCAGCTGGCAAGGCCGCGCAATGTACTCATGATCGCGGTTGATGGAGTAGCACCACGTGCCAAGATGAATCAACAGCGCAGTCGTCGGTTTAGATCGGCCCAAGATGCAAAGATCGCGGCACAGGTCAAGGAACAGCAACTCGAGGAGGCACGGAGGCGAGGAGAAGAAATCGATGAGCTTATTGCCGGTAAGAAATCCTGGGATACGAACGTTATTACTCCTGGAACCCCATTCATGGACTTCCTTGCCACCTCTCTTCGCTACTGGGTAGCCTACAAGCTAAACTCGGACCCTGGCTGGAAAGACCTTAAAGTAATCATATCCGACGCGACTGTTCCTGGAGAAGGTGAACACAAGATTATGAACTTTATTAGAGCTCAGCGGGCTGACCCAGAGTATGACCCAAACACCTCTCACTGTATTTATGGTCTTGATGCCGACCTGATTTTTTTGGGGCTCGCAACTCATGAGCCACATTTCCGCGTTTTGCGTGAGGATGTGTTTTCCCAAAACAAAGTCTCGAATGCTCAGTTTTCCGCAGCTCTGGATAAGAAAGAAAAACCCCCTAAACCATTCATCTGGCTAGACCTTGAGATCCTGCGTCAGTACTTGGAAGTAGAGCTGGATATCCCCCAACAGGGTTTCCCCTTTGATCTGGAACGCGCCATTGACGATTGGATCTTTATGGCGTTCTTTTGTGGAAACGATTTCTTGCCGCATCTGCCTTCGCTTGATGTACGTGAGAACGGTCTCGATATCCTACTATGGTCGTGGCGTCGTGAGCTGGTTAAAATGAAAGATTATATGACTTGCGATGGAGAGGTCGATTTGCATCGCGCTTCGCTGTTACTGAGAGGTGTTGCCTCACAAGAAGATGATATCCTTAGGCGACGCCATGAACAGGAGGAACGCCGTGAAAGAGATAATGAAATGCGTAAAGAGCAGGCCCGTAACCGTCGTCAGCAACGCCAAACTACCCAAGGTGTAGCCATTGCAAAGGGTAAAGACGTCGCGCCCATCCAACCGCTGGAGAATATCCCATTGTACAGCACGAGCGGTGAACAAGTCGGTGGTACAAAAATGGACGATTCCGAACTTGTAATGAAGCGTAAACAAATCACTTTGGACAATGAGGTGGGTAACAAAAGGGCAAAAGTGGACGGTGCTGGTGAGACAGAGCCAGCAGCAGCCACTGAGACAGATACTGAAACTGAAATTAATGACCAGGCAGTAGACGTAGCTGGTACCGGCGAAGATGCCCCTCAACCAAAGCCTCAACCAAAGCCTCAACCTCCCGTGGATAATGTCAAACTCTGGGAACAAGGGTACCATGACCGGTATTATCAAAACAAGTTTGGAATTGACCCTAGAGTTGATCAGGCATTTGTCAAAGAAATGGTTCATAAATACATTGAAGGTGTCTGCTGGGTCCTCAAGTACTACTACCAGGGCTGCCCCTCATGGACTTGGTATTACCCTTACCATTATGCGCCATTTGCGCAAGATATGACCGATCTTGAAGGTTACAAGATTGAGTTTGATGAGGGTATTCCGTTTTTGCCCTATGAGCAGCTCATGAGTGTGTTGCCCGCTGATTCTAGCCACACGCTTCCTAAAGTTTTCCGACCATTGATGAGCGACCCCGACTCACCAATCATTGATTTCTACCCTGTGGATTTCCCCATTGATATGAATGGTAAAAAAATGTCATGGCAGGGCATCGCATTACTACCGTTTATTGATGAAGAACGCCTACTTGCCAATGTAAGGGCCAAGTATGTGGAACTCACGCAAGACGAAAAGGATCGCAATTGTCGTAAAGAGCCCATATTGCTTGTCTCTGGGCAAAGTCCTCTTGTTGAGAAATTCTTGGAGCTTTACAAAGGATTGGATCATTTTACATTCAAGTCATGGCTCTCCAAGGGCCTGGCAGGCACTGCTACTAAGGAACCAGATTACGAACCCCATAGGCCATTAATATGCCCTATACAAGCAATCAATTTCCCTGATGTGGCAGATAACCGTGCTGTCACCGTTGAGTACGCGATTGACGAAAAGTCTCTCCATAAATCAATGCTGTTGCAGGGTGTCAAGTTAATGGAGAACGTCTTGACTCAGGAACAAATGGAGATTATTGTGCACCGTCGAAACAAGAGCGATCGCAGAGATACGCGCTTTGATCGTCGTGAAGAGGCCCGCTTCCAAGCAACGGACGGCTACGCTGAGCCTCGTCCTAAACGGGCTGGCGGGTATACCGCCTTTCTAGAAGAAAGCACAAGGCAGCAACATTACCAAGGTGGCTACCAGCAGGGTGGCTATCAGCAGGGTGGCTACCAGCAGGGTGGAAATCATGGCGGTTGGGGCCATCAGCAAGGCAATTACCAGGGTGGCTGGCAAAATCAGGCCCACCAAGGTCACTCATATCAAGGCGGCTGGAACAACCAGCATCGAGGACACCACCATGGTCGAGGCCAAGGTCAAGGCTGGAACTCTAGCAGCAACCATAATAACGGCTCCTGGAATAGTAACAGGTGGTAATGAACTAAATTACATATACATAGGTTACCAATAACATTAAAAAAGCAAAAGCAGACCACTTTCTTGTCGCAGCAGTGCTCGACTTGTCGAGCGATCCAACTTTACGTGCGTAATACCGACTCATTGTCTTTGCACCTTCCGCTTCGTGCCTGTACTTTGATCCCTTGAGTTTTTCTGCGTGATATGACCAGATCTTATGCATGGTTTCCGGTAATGTTCCCTGTTCATGGGGTATAGAGTCGAGCCAATCAAGCACCCCACGTTTGGTCTTGGTGGGCTTTTGAGTGGGTATCAAATGACGTAGGAAGGCACAAGTACCATTTTCGAAAGTCTCAACAAACCAGATCTTCTCTGGAGCAGTGTCTACACAAGGTAACCCGTGCACGAGCATTGTAGCACACGCCTCGGCTCTGTTGGAGGCAGCGGCGAACCTATAGGCAAAATCATCTAAACAACTGTGTTTGTAGTAAATGGCGTTGGGGGCAGTAGCGCAAACCAAAGACATTGACCAAATCAATAGGAGCAACATGTAGTGTGAGTAGACAAACAAGCTGTCACATGGGTTTTTAAATATGTGACTGCGTACAATGTAGTATAAGATACTTTTTTTGGGAATAAATAAAGAGCGTAAATTGTCACGATCCCCAAATTATCGGAATACAAGCACTCATTGGGATCCGTACAATTCATAAACATTTCAAGCTCACCCCCACCCATCAGAATACGTTATAAGCACTCGTTGGGATCCGTACTATTCATAAACATTTCAAGCTCACCCCCACCCTTGTAATTGGCAAAAACGTCGCCCAAGGTTTCAAACCACTGGCACTGGTTTTCGGCCATTCGCTTGCCAACTCCAGGCACAAACATTAGCGATTCCCTCATGACATCTTTGGGGTCTTTCTGAGACCTGATTTTGAGGGACGCGAGTTTCTGGCTCTCAAAGTCAATGTACCGTACAAGTGCGACATCCTTGAGCAGGTTCATGATCCAACTGATGGTCTTTTTGCGATCTTTGGGGTATACAACACGTCTTCCCGTACGTTGTATTTGGATTTGAGTCTGAATATGCGTGTCTATTGATGGAACCGGAGGAAGCGGCTCGTGGTGTTCTTTATTTTTGAGCTCATCGCGAATACGACGTTGAAATGCCCTATTATAAGCAGCTTGCTGCTTTTTAAAGAGCTTTTGGTACCCTTCCGTAACATAAATACATTTTTTACCAATGTATTCCTCAATCTCAGTGAAAAGAGTATGCTCGCCCTTGAACACAGAACATGTTTCTGGATCCAAGATCACCAGCGCCCATTTTTCGCGCTCAGTGTGCATGTCACTATCAACGTATGCCTGAAGATTATGATTCCAAGTGGTTTTAGTCTCGCGCTCCATCGAAATGTAGGATGATACACCTTCAAAGCGGCTAGGTAGGGGTTTCATTAGGAACGAGATGCCAGCCTCAGTTAGAGCCTCATCAAGAGATTCCAACTGACCGTAAACAGTACACCGAAGCTCTTTCACACATTCATCACGGTTCCAAGTTACTTTAGAAAGTTTAGGTCCACGATACTTGGACTTGGAAGTACTTGCAGATTTTGTGCGCGTAGCGACCACGGGCTCACTAGTATGGCTACCATCATCAGCAATGGTCTTTGAACGGCCTGCAATTGAGCCCGTACTATCACCAGCATCACCTGATTGTCTACATTTCTCGACGAACTTACGCGGTTTTGGGGCTGAGCCAACACTTTTTGATACACGAGCCGGAGCGAACTTGGGTTTCCTAACTCTTTTAACGGGTGGACTTATGATAAATTCGTCATCTCTCATTAATTTAAAGGCGCTCTCCCTTGAAAGCGCTGAAAGGTGGGTCGAGACCTGTGTTTGTTATGTAATTTATGACTAATCTCTTCTCCCCGCGGAGAGCACTTCTCTTGCATGCAACTTTAAGACTCGCTTACTCATGTAACTTGCTACTCTTGCACCGATTTCATAAGCCCCCTCCCCTCTTGAACGCACAATGACTCTTTAAATGACGTCACAATCTCTGGGTTTCGATTGGACAGACGCAGGTGTGACTAATTTTTCAGAATCGAGTTAAATAGCATCCATAGAACTATGGTAAATCTCAAAAAAGATGAGTGAAGGTCCTACTGAACGCAATGGTGCTACTGAGGTTAAGAACGGTAACCCTTATGGAGCTAACCCCTCTGATTTCCTCTCCAACGTAGGCAACTTCAAGCTTATCGAATCAACCCTCCGTGAAGGTGAGCAGTTTGCCAATGCCTTTTTCGACACTGAAACTAAAATCAAGATCGCCAAGGCACTTGATGATTTCGGCGTTGATTACATTGAATTGACCTCGCCCGCTGCCTCTGAGCAGAGCCGCAAGGACTGCGAGGCTATCTGCAAGTTGGGTCTCAAGGCCAAGGTCCTTACCCACATCAGATGTCACATGGACGATGCTCGTTTGGCAGTAAATACTGGTGTCGATGGTGTTGATGTAGTCATTGGTACCTCCCAGTTCTTGCGCCAATACTCTCACGGTAAGGACATGGCCTACATTGCCAAGAGTGCCGTTGAGGTCATTGAGTTTGTCAAGAGCCACAATATTGAGATTCGTTTCTCTTCTGAGGATAGTTTCCGCTCTGATCTCGTTGACTTGCTCAATATCTACCGCACCGTTGACAAGATCGGTGTTAACCGCGTTGGTATTGCCGATACCGTTGGTTGCGCTAACCCTCGCCAGGTCTACGAGCTTGTCCGTACTCTCCGTTCAGTAGTCTCTTGCGACATTGAGTGCCACTTCCACGATGATACTGGATGCTCTATTGCCAATGCCTACACTGCTTTGGAAGCCGGTGCCACTCACATTGATGTCTCCGTATTAGGTATCGGTGAGCGTAATGGTATCACTCCTCTCGGTGGTCTTATGGCCCGCATGATTGCTGCTGACCGCGACTACGTCCTCAACAAGTACAAGGTGCACAAACTCCGTGATCTCGAAAACTTGGTTGCCGAGGCTGTTCAGGTCAACATCCCCTTCAACAACCCTATCACTGGTTTCTGTGCCTTTACCCACAAGGCTGGTATTCATGCCAAGGCTATTCTGGCCAACCCCAGCACATATGAGATCCTCAAGCCCGAGGATTTCGGTCTTTCGCGTTATATCCATTTCGCTAACCGTCTCACCGGTTGGAACGCTATCAAGAGCCGTGTCGACCAATTGCAGCTCAATCTTAGTGACGACCAGGTCAAGGAAGTTACTGCCAAGATCAAGAAGCTCGGCGATGTCCGCTCCCTCAATATTGACGATGTCGACTCCATTATCCGTGACTTCCATGCCAACTTGGCTACTCCCGCTTTGAAGCCCGCTGATGATGCCGATCTTCCTCCTGTCAAGAAACAAAAGAGCGAGTAAACTTGAGCTCGTTTGTATTTGATAGCATCACAAAAACGAAGCGAAAAAAAAGGTTAATTCGCAGTTATTTATCAAAGGGTATCTTGTATTTAGCAGCACCCGACATAACTACTCTAGCTTAGCCTAGTTACTTTATTCGACTGATTTAACTAAACGATGTGCGTGCGTCGTGCCAAAGCACCGACCGATGCACCGGAGGATACGCAAGTATATGAGTGCCCGAAGCCACCACACGCCAAGGGCCGCAAGTACGTAGCGGAGACCAATGCCTCGCTGCTTGATGCTCTGTCTAAGTCCTTTGGCTACTCTATGTAATTGATGGTGCCATACAAGAGTGATCTCCTCATCCACCTACCTAAGCGTGCGTTAATGTATATTCTGAATAAAACTTCATGTACTCAATAAAGGGGCGTCATTTTTTCCGAAATTATTATAGAAAACTCTTAAATTATAAACCTACAGGTGAATATAGCAATATCAGCCAACACACTCAAATTTCCAAGGTAGCCATGTCACTCTTTGTGCATACCCAGGTAGACGCGTACATATTGACCCGGTCAATGGCAGTTCCTGGCTCGCGGACCGCAGCAGGATAAGTACTAAATCCAAACTCTTCAAACACCTGCAAGTACCATGGGGCGGTGCTGGAGGAACGCAACATAACCCGGCCCCCGGGAGCAAGGGCCTTGTGGAGCTGTGAGATCTCTTCGTGTGCGTCACGGCCCTTGGGATCAAACCAGTCCATGTGGTCCATAACAATGGCAATTGTGACACTACCAGGTACCAGGCGCTCGACGACATCGTTGATACTATCGGTGTGCAGCCGAATTCCATCCAATGCTCCATTGCGGCGGGCCAAGTTAAAGTAGCCACGCTTGGTGAGATACGCGGGACAGTTCTTGACGCTATAACAGCCCATCAGACACAAGTAGTAAAAATAGTTATCAGTGGCAATCCTGTACTTGTATACTACAGGCTCCAGGGTATCCACAATGTATTGCCAGATCGATCCATCAATCAGGGCTGCTTGATTAATTGGAACACCGAGTGACTTCCATAAAAATACAGAATTTCCGCAGACGATGCGGTTGAAGTGCTTGTTCAAGAGAATGGGTCGCAACTTTGTTTCCCAGATCTTGATTTGCTGCTCCATAGTCGTTGAGCGACAGAATTGGTCAACAATACCGCGAGAGTTGCTCAGAGAGAAAAGCCAACGTACAAGTCTGAGGGCCCAGCGTGTTGATCCGGTGTTGTAAAGTCCTAGTCCGGAAAAGGTCTTTGCGCCAGATTCGTACCAATACTGGAAAGCAGGTGAGGATAATGAGCTGCCCATCTTGGATATTAACAGGTTTTGGAAATCTACATGCTTGCCATCTCCAAACATCTTCCATACATCTTCATACTCGAGGTTGCGAAGTGCCGCGAGTTTAAGCTCCGCGAGGTGATTCTGGTGCGGGTTCATGTCCACGCCATGAATACGCCGAGGAGCATTCTCAAGAGATGCATAGTGCAAGATGTTGTCACCAGCAGAGGTAATTGCCAGGACCACATCATCGGGCTTGAACTCAAGGATGTTGTTATCTTCAATGGGGTCTTCCCAGGTAAAGGCGTAAATATATTGGTCATTGAACTGGTGATGTTTTGGGTGTGTGGTATCGTAAAATATACGCCAAATCTCTTTTTGGTAGTAGAAAGAGGGGTAGGGCATATTCTGCTCGATTGAAATCATTGCAGCGTCAAAGCCCTTGGAGCGAACCAACTGGGTCTGGGCAAGCGCGGAAATTGGTTTGCTGGGCGCCAAAACAGGAGACTCGGTAGCCAGCTGGAATCTATAGTTGAGGTCATCAGCCTCGTTCTTCTTGGCACCGATCCAAACATAATAAGGAATAAACCCGAGCCGAGCGTTGCGGCAATTGAGGTTCTTGACGGTACCAAAGCGGTACTCTACATAGTCACGACGAGCGGGATCCAAGTGCACCCGATCAAACTCAAACCAAAGGCGCCAAAAGTTACGCGAAATCCAATTAACATGACGCGCAAGCTCCCCTCCAACAGTGGGGGTGCGGCCAGAATAGTTGCTCTCACTCTGGACATAAAAATCAACGATTCCAACAATACCAGATTTCTCCAACATGGAGTCTACTTTATCCACTGTAGAATGATAGTTGGGAATCATGGACAGCGAATAAGATAATGAGACGAAATGAGCCTTTTCATTGGGAGGTAACTCAAAAGAATTAACATCACGGCAGTGTACATAAACATTCTTGAGACCCATACGAGCAAACCTATCCTCAGCTACTTTGCAGAGTGAAGGGCTCAAGTCTACAAGGTAGATGGACTTGAACTGACTGAGGGGGATAATCTTTGCCATATACTCAATATTTGAGCCAGTTCCTCCGCCCAAATCGACCCAAATCAGATCACGGCGGTTCTTTAGATGGTTGCGAGCAATCGCGAGCATGTCTTCGCGTCCCTTGAGAAGCGTTTTGCGGGTCTGGTCGTAAATCGATGCCTGTGAGCGGTAGAACCTCTCCAGCGCATTTTGCTGGTTATCATGTTTACCAATTGGGTGGAAAAAACACGCATAGCAAAACTTGAAAAGAGTGGAGACTTGAGGATAGAACCATGCGGCCACGGCGGTAGTTACCAATACAGCGACTAAAAGCACAGACATAGAGACGGGTCCTACTGGTAATTGAGAGCTGACGTACCAGGGAAACAAGTTGAGTCAGTAACTCTTGACTTGTCTGGCCTTTTATGTTCACGCACGTGGATGTATATGCAAATGCAGGATATATGCAAGTTGTGCATATGAACCCCGGTGACGCCAAAGAGGTGAATTTAAGCCATCAAGGTACTATGGTGAGCTTATTCTGCATGTTGATGAGACCAATATACGTTCTGGGCTTTTCATTGGGGTATATTATAGTACCCCCACGTGGTCCACGTGGTGCCCGTCAGCGACAATCATGTATAAGTGTGATGTGCCTCAACTTTTAAATTGGAATTGAGAGCCAGGATAAGCTCTCACCATGAGTTGAATTGCTTCTACCGCTCACAATGGGTGACATTTTAAAACGTGTTTGGTTTTTTCAATCAATTGATCCTGA
This sequence comes from Wickerhamiella occidentalis, assembly GCA_030582035.1. NCBI lineage: Eukaryota > Fungi > Ascomycota > Dipodascomycetes > Dipodascales > Trichomonascaceae > Wickerhamiella > Wickerhamiella occidentalis. Next base: position 120,862 of record JAKTWN010000027.1, read on the forward strand.
TACCTTGAAATTTACCAGTCGATTCCCGTGGCCAACGTGAAACATGTGATACACCCCCTTAAAATACCTCTCTAGGCCTACTGTATACAGCACCGTCCTCATGTACAGACCCCCAGACCTCAAAGTGACTAGTGAGGAATTGCGTGAGCATAACCCTCAATACGATCCTCTAGTCTACCGATATCTAGTCAATTAGTTTTGAATTACATTTACTGACGATTTCTGTTCATAATATTACGCCATTCAGAGCCTCAATAGCATACTCCACGCTGATTCGCCAGCGGGGTCCTGGCTTATATATATGGTCTACACACAAACCTCCCACCAGTACAAAATGTCCGTCCCCGCATTCAAAGACATCTCCAAGGCCGCTAACGACGTTGTTAACCGTGACTTCTATCACCCGAGCCCCCTCAGTGTCGAGATCAAGACCAAGGCCCCCAACGGTGTTTCTTTCAGCGTCGACGGTAAGAACTCCGCCAAGGACAGCTCCCTCGCTGGCAAGATTGAGGCTCAGTACGCCGACAAATCCAGCGGTGTCACCCTCACCCAGGGCTGGACTACTGCTAATGTCCTCAACACCAAGTTGGACCTCAAGGAGGCCTTTACCCCGGGTTTGAGCGGTAGCCTTGACACCTCTTTTATCCCCGAGACCAGTGCCAAGACCGCCAAGGTTGGTATTACCTACAAGCAGCCCGGTATCAATGCCCACGCTCTTGTTGATGTCCTCAAGGGCCCCGGTTTCACTGGTGATGTCACCCTCGGCCACGGTCCCTTTGTCGGTGGTGCTGAGTTCACTTATGACCTCGCCAGCGGCAAGATTGCCCGCTACAGCACCGCCCTCGGCTACTTGCAGCCCACCTACTCTGCTTCCATCCAGGGTACCAACAACTTGAGCGTCTTCACCGCCTCTTTCTTCCACAGGGTCAACCCTGTCACCGAGGTTGGTGCCAAGGCCACCTGGGACTCCAAGACCCCCAGCTCTGCTGGTGTTGGTATCGAGGCCTCCGTCAAGCACGTCCTCGACGTCACCTCCTTTGTCAAGGCCAAGCTCAACAACCAGGGTATTGCTGCCTTCTCCTACTCTCAGGCTCTTCGCCCTGGTGTTACCATTGGTGTTGGTCTCCAGGCTGATACTCAGCGTCTCAATGAAAGCGCTCACAAGGTCGGTCTTAACCTCAAGTTTTCTCCTTGAGTAGATTAGTTTAGCTAGTTAAAGCCCTTAGAACTAAACGTAAACCCGTTAGATTCATCCGGCAGATCTCAATGGCATGACCTGCCTGCGAGATACTACAATACACGGTGAACTTAATTTAGGGCCAGCTAGTGTATCGCGAGTGGTAACTAGCAGGAACCCAAGCCTTTGAAAACTATTAATCTAACTCGCAGAACTCGCAGAACTCTTGCATTTCATTTAAGCAAAACAAGTAATTTCCACACACGCTCGCGTCGAAACTTTCTTGGGAATAATTTCTCCTGTATGCAGGTGCTTGCCACAATGAAAATGCAAAGTACGGCGACACTGCGGTGAAAAATTCGTGTTTTCTCGACTGAAACTTAATTTTGCGCTAAATCATGCTAAAACATCCGTGGCTGGTACACTTGAAACTATTTGCATTTTATATCCATTTTCGGAACCGGCGAGTTCTCGCTTAAAAACTTCCAATGCATGTGGCGTGGCGTTGCCGAGCTACTATTAATTATCGTTGCTAGAGAGAGAAAACAAAATGCCAGAGTGGGATTGTATCTAGATGTAAAATCGTAAGCTAAATCTGAACTTGGATGCAGTGTATAAGCCTCCCCCAACAACCTAGATAAGCACTTTGCGGCCACAATCATGGAGCAAGTCCACTCTTTAATATATCATAGACATAATAACCTACTCAGCAATACTAAATTCATTTAAATTTCACCGTTCTGTCGTCTCAACCATGCACGATAATACAACTTTGTTGCACAGCCAATCAATGCATCGGGTATTGCAATAGCACTGCCACGACTCGCTCGGGTTCAGATCGACAATGGTGCAGGGGCGATATAAAAAGTGGAAAAGAACTATTTCAACCACAATAGAATTTGTTGCCGGCAATTTACCCGCTGTCTTTATCGTCGCAGCGGCCCTCGGAGCGTACTGCAGCCCAAGATTATGCACCTCACAGTGGGGGAACCCCATTGTGGAAATTATTCAACACGGACTCTCTGCAAAGGAGTGCAATAACGGCCACCTAAAAGCTAATAAAGTTGTAAACACAACAAAACAAATCCTTTAAGTTATTATAAGCACAAGCAATTACGCTGCTCAGCCCTGCGTTAGAGGAAGCCGGGGCTGCACCTAAATTTGGGGTCATGTGAGTACCGCATTAAAGAGTCAGGGGTTGCAAATGCATGTACAAAACGGACAAAAATTTAAACTAGTTGGAGCTTGAATGCCACTTTTGTTTAAAAACTTATTTATTGTGCTCATTGAGTCCGTAAATGTACCGCAGTGGGCTGCCCAACAGGGCCTTGTTACCATGGTAACCCGATAGAGAGATTTCATTGGCTTAAGATAAAGCGCACAGTCGCGCACCACCATGCAGCCCCCTAAATTAGTCAGTGTTTATATATATTCCCATTAACCCACGATCCAAGAGATTTCCAAACCTCTTTTTCAACACAAACCTCCATACACAAATCACACAATGAGTGAAACTGCTTCCAACACCGCAACCCTCGAAAAATATTTGAAACTTGACCAGGGTTCCAAGGTTCTCGCCGAGTACGTCTGGATTGACGGTACCAACACCTTGCGCTCCAAGTGTAAGACTTTGGATGAGCTCCCCAAGTCCCCTAGTGATTTGCCCGAGTGGAACTTTGATGGTTCCTCCACTGAGCAGGCCCCTGGTGACAACTCTGACATCTACTTGCGCCCTGTTTCCATTTTCAAGGACCCCTTCCGCGGTGGTGACAATATCATTGTTTTGGCCGAGTGCTGGAACAACGACGGTACCCCCAACAAGACCAATTACCGTCATGAGTGCGCTAAGCTCATGGAGGCTCACAAGGACCAGGAGATCTGGTTTGGTATCGAACAGGAGTACACTTTGCTCGATCAGTTTGACTACATCTACGGCTGGCCCCGCGGCGGTTTCCCCGCTCCTCAGGGTCCTTACTACTGTGGTGTCGGTACTGGCCGCGTTAACTGCCGTGATATCGTTGAGGCCCACTACCGTGCCTGTCTTTATGCCGGTATTAACATCTCTGGTGTCAACGCCGAGGTTATGCCCAGTCAGTGGGAGTACCAGGTCGGCCCCTGCTCTGGTATCGACATGGGTGACGAGTTGACCATTTCTCGTTATCTTTTGCACCGCGTTGGTGAGGACTTTGGTGTCAAGGTCACTTTCCATCCCAAGCCCCTCAAGGGTGAGTGGAACGGCGCCGGTTGCCACACCAATGTTTCCACCAAGGCCATGCGTGCTGAGGGTGGTATCAAAGCTATTGAGGCTGCCATCGAGAAGCTCTCTAAGCGTCATCAGGAGCACATTGCCGTATATGGTGAGGATAATGACCAGCGTTTGACTGGCCGTCATGAGACCGCTTCCATGGCCAGCTTCTCCTCTGGTGTTGCCAACCGTGGTGCTTCTGTCCGTATCCCTCGCTCTGTCGCCAAGGAAGGCAAGGGTTACTTTGAGGACCGTCGTCCCGCCAGCAACATCGACCCCTATTTGGTCACTGGTATTATCACCGAAACTATTTGCGGCAGTATCTCTGATGCTGATATTTACAAGAACTTCCAGGCTGGAAACTAAAAACTGTATTATTTATGTAGAATTTAATGCGTATACGTCTCGTATACTCGCGAATATTTATAATCTTGAACGCTCTCTCTCTCTCTCTCTCTCGCTCTGGATCCTTCTCTACTGTCGATGGTGAATCTTCAAGTCAGGCTAGCTAAACGCTTTGCACCAGTCTCACGGCTGCCCTTCAGAACCAGTCGATACGCACTCCCATCATTTCCGATTGTATTTGTGGGCTCTACTCAGATATCAAGCTCATACTGAATTGATTGTTGAATCAAGAATTATATGTTGTTCCTTACAGCCGTTGGTGCAACTGTTAGCGGCCCCACTTGCAGCCCTCAACCCCACGATCTCGTAGTCGCGGCCAGCAGCAATCATGCGGGCCATAAGACCACCAAGTTCTGCCTATATGCTCACTATAGTACTTTATCAAATAGCATATCAAAAATGAGAGGCTCTGACCACTACAGGTCCTCTGTGGTATTTATGTCGTATAATCAGTAGGGACAGTACCATTCAGGTGACCACAGATATTGGTAAAATCTCTTAGGGCTTTAGCAAACAAATTCAATCAACATTCTACAGTCTCTTGTTTGGCCCACAGCCTAACCCGATTGAGGTACCGACCTCAGAAGCTTCTGCTATTCTGGTATCAATGAAATTACTTTTCTGTTACTTTCCTATATAAAAGATAACTAAAGGAGACTCAAACGTAAAAGACGTTCAACAGCCCCCTTAAGAGCGGTAACGCCACAAAGACAAGGTGTTGTGACGCTTCCAGATCTTGCGGCGACCAGCAGAGGTCTTGTTGAATCTGTGACCCTTGTTGATACCACGAGACTTCTTGCCGTTGGAGGTAAGGGCACGGGCTTCGCGGTGCTTGTGGACGGGGTTAGCGATCCAGTTGATGCGGGCATCACGACGAATGGCCTTGTGGGAAGGATCGACAAGGATGACCTCGAAGTACTTGTAGGTGGAGTCCTGGTTAACCCAGTAAGAGTTAAGGACGCGGAGGTTGGGGCAGCGGCGGCCAACACGCTCCTCAGCGGTGGCACGGAGCTGACGCTGGTACTTGAGCTGGCTAACACCCTGGTTGGTGGGCTTACCGTAAGTGGCACCCTTGTGAGCGTGTCTCTTGCGACCACCACGGCGGACACGGATACGGTAGATGACGTAGCCCTGCTTGGCCTTGTAACCGAGACGGCGAGCCTTATCGGGGCGAGAAGGACGGCTGGCACGGTGGATCACGTTGAGCTGACGGTACTCCCAGCAGCGGACACGCAAAAGGAAACGAGCGACATCGCTCTGCTTCTGGCGAGAAATCTCTTCGAGGTACTTGTAGGCTCCCATTAGTGTAGTGAAATTTCCCTCGTGAGTTTGAACAAGAGTCGAGTGGGTGGACACAAGCCCTAGCTGCTTAGTCAGTCAGGGCGAGGTCGTGGCGTCAGGGTGGCGCTCACGCGGCTGGCTTTCACTCTGACAAAGTTTCACAGTTTATTCAATTTAATTTATGTAATCTGAAGCTTAAAGTGCTTTGAGCAGGTCCATAGGCGTACAATATGTAAACCAATTGATCAAAGCCCGTCGTTGGTTTGAACATCTCCCGAAATTGATATTATCTGTCATAATCATCTGCTTGTTTCCTATGCTGACCTGGCATCCAAGCTAAATAAGCTTCTAATATACAATATAATCCAGTCAATCAATTGATTACCAGTAGCTCGATTAGCAACAGGTCTTTTGCCGCCAGAACTCAGAGTGTTGCCTCCGCTCTTGGGCATTGACGGCGCGCTGGCAGCTAGTTTGGCAAACCCTGCTTGGACGCCCGCTACATTTCCGCCCTTGATTGTGTCCACTGGCTTGCCATCTTTAAAGAAAATAAACGTGGGAACAGCGGATACCCCAAAGTCATTTGCGATGCTCTGGGCTTTATCAATATCAACGGCGCCACACTCCACAGAGGGGTACTGGGCCGCCAGTTTATCAATAGCTGGGGCCACTGCTTTACAAGGACCGCACCATTCAGCAGAAAACTTGATAAGCGCAACGGGTTTAGCGATTACCGCATTGAACTGAGCTCTTGTCGAAACGTCTTTCATGAAAAGAGGGCCGTAAAGGGTCTCAAGATTATCATTGGGATCCTCAGCTATGCTAGCAACGAGGGGTAAAGTCATAGAAAAAGCATGTTTTAGAAAATAAATTTTCTCATAAATCAATGATTCAAATAGCTGCGATCGAGCTCTACTCTGCTGTCCCTTGTTTGGCGCCGCTTCTGATTGAAGGTGGCCGTTGACCACTGTGGCACCTCATCAACCATCCCCTAATCAATGTCACTAGCAGAATCGCTTGAGCAACCGCCTCAACAAGTTCCAAATTCCGTATTGGCTGAAGCCATCTCGAGCACTAATGCGGCAGTAGAGCCAGCTGCTGATACTGCTCCTGAAATGCCCGATGAGGCTCCTATAAACGTTGCCAAATCGGGTGCGCCAGCGGATGAAAACTCTGCGGCCAAGACCAGCTCGAAAAATGCCGCAACAGATGCCGCAAAACCCAAAAAAGAACCCCGCAAACGCGACCGCAGGTCCGCCGCGGCCAAAAAATCCAAACCGAAAAAACCGTCAAAGATCATCAAGCTGCGGTTGGTAAATAATGAGCCAGCGCCGACGTTTGAGGAAATTAAAGTCAGCTGTAGCGGCGAGGGCAGCAGCACAGACAAGGAGGACGCACTCGAGACGTTTTGGCTCCGCGTCCAGCTCCGAGAGTTTCTGCTGCGATTCGATAAACTTTGTCGGATCCCTTCGCGGTATCTCCCGTCTCTAAACGATCTTACAGCCCCGTGGACCGACCAATTATACAAATCTGCAATTGTTTCGCTCTTGAGAATGTTTAGCTACGACAAAACCTGGTTAATACCAATGGCCAAACAGTACATCCCACTAATTGAGGACTGCTCGGCAGAATCGTTTGAACTGTGGACACATCTCGAGGATTTTCTTATTGCAAACGACCCATACGTGTCCAAGGCCAACAGTTTTACTGGAGAGCACTTTAGGCTTGAGCTGATTCGGCGGCTGTTGGTGCTCACGACCTCGACCGAAACCATCCGTTCGACCGTCATTAATGATCATGAGTCGCTTCAGACCTTGAAAAAAGAAAACTCAGAACAAATCAAGCTTTTGCAAGACCAATTTAATGCCAAAGTCGAGCAGCTCAAACAAAACAAAGAGACATTTGCCGACAAAAAGCAGTATGCAGAACGAATGACTGGTGAAAAGATCTTCAAAGCAGAGCAAACAATGTATAATCGGCTACGCAAGTACTCGTTGCGTACTACTCCCGTTGGCATCGACAATTTCGGTAACCGCTACTGGATCCTGCAACAAAAGGGTAAAGAGTTGTGGGGCAATAGTGTTTTGTGCGAGATGAAGGTATTCCCAGACGACGAGGAGCGAATGGTACTTGATAGCGGTCTTCAAGCACCGTTAGAGACGCCTGAGGAGGATGAACCTCCAAAGGAAGAGGACTCCAAGCAAGAAGTCAAGGACGAAAGTGAAGGGCCCAAACGCAAGCGCCGCCGCTATGTAGTCAAGAAGCGCGACTTGTTGTCTGATCGTGAACAAACCAGCCTCCAGTCTGTCTCTGGCCAGGATAATATTTTGACGCTTGCTGGCTGGATCAGGGGCCAAATTGGGCCTAAGCTCAACACTTTGGCCACTGAAATCGAGACTATGGCCTATTATTGCTGTGATGGCTGAAAAACTGTGGAGAGAAAGACATGCAAAACATATCAGCATAGCAACCCTCAAACCTCGAGCTTTATATACTAAACTATCAATATACAAGAGGTAATAATCCAATCACCAATACTCAATAGGATCCCTATCGACCTTGGAAATGCTAATACTCTCGTCCCCACCCAACTCATCAGCCAGCTGCTTTGCCAGGGTAGGCAGGAATCCTCTTTCAGTGTTTGAATGGCCACAAACAATTGCTGATTTACCAGATTCACGTAAATAAAGCATTTCATGGTGGCCCAGTTCACCAGTAAATACCAAATCGGCCGTAGTACCTTGGACCACCGATCCTCCAGATCCAGCACACAGAGCCACTGATCTGATGGGTTCAGATTTGTGTCGAGGGGCTAAAACAACTTGGACTGTCTCGAGTTTCAAAAACTTTTTGACGCTTGATACCAGATCAGTGAGGTTTTGCGGGTTTTTGAACTCCACGTACCGGCCCATTCCTGCCTCCAACTTGGGGTGAGATACCGGCTGGAGAAACTCACGCTTGACCTCATTGGCACCATTATCAGTGATTCCATCAGCAAGGAAATCATTCACACCTCCACGGGCCGCATCAACAGCCGTGTGGGGGCAGTACACACTGATACCGTGCTGCACCAGCCGCAGTAGCGACCGTTGCTGGGGATCCGCAGGAGTGATACTCTTGAGCCCTCTGAAAATAAATGGATGATATGCAACAATTACATTGACTTTGTTGTCGATTGCCTCGGTGCAGACATCACCAGTGAGATCAATGGCAAGCAGCACCTTGGGTGGCCGGTCCTCAGCTTGTTCGCTGGCATCTAGCAATAATCCAGTGTTATCCCAGGAGCTATCTGCGAGTTCCTTGGGGTAGAAACGTTGTACTGCCTGCACTACTCTTTTAACTGCCTTGCTCATGTGATTAGTAGGGTCGAGGGCTTAGGAACGAGGGTCTTCTTGGTTTCTTTTTTCCCTTGATATAGAATGGCCGTTACCCCGAATCACTTGGAGAAAGTCCTTAAAGAGAAATTAGGAGCCGCTGCTGTCGAGGTCAACGATACATCCGGTGGATGCGGCCAGGCGTTCGAGGTAACTGTGGTCAGCGAACAGTTCCAAGGCAAAAACAAGCTCGCAAGGGCCCGGATGGTCAACTCTGCCCTGAAAGATGAGATTGCCGCTATTCATGCATTCACACAAAAGACTTTTAGCGTGCAGGAGTGGGAAAGTCGATGAAGGTGCGGCGCGGTGAGTTTTCCATTACCCTGTACTCCTGGCTCAAACGCCTGATATAATTTAGGCTAACGATTTTAGTTATGAGATTTAGACGCTATTTATTGCCGGAGTCTTTGAAGTTTCCTCCAAATTCTCACCAGTGGTAGACATCTACTCCAAGCCAATCCCACACACACACACACACACACGTATATACATAATAAATACCTAAAGCCGTTCCCAGTTCATTAATTATTGCCCAAGAACTTATTTTGGAGATCCTGTAATAACTTGGAAAGCTTATAATTAGCAGCCGCTCCCAATTGCTGCTCTTTTTGATCCTGAATTTTAGGCCATGATTCCCCACACCACTCGCACAAATCACTGGTTTGCTTGATATTTTGCACCAGGATAGCCGGTGCAACATCACAAAGTAAAAGAATGCATGTGTATACTGCCTCTGGAGCAGTGGTGCGCGCTCCAAATAGAATTCGAAGAAGCTGGGTCGTCATATCTCCAATCTCATTACACGGATAGCTGAAAAAAATCAGTAAACCTAATGTCTTCACCCAATGTTGATACACAAGTAACGTATAGCTGCCATAATTTTTGGGCACAGTGCTGGCAAGCGGATAGAAAAAGTACTTGGCAGCTACTCGAGAAAAGGCATTGTGCTTTTGAGGGTTCGGCATTGCGCCATTCCCCGTTATCAAAAGCTGCTTTATCGAAGTAGTTAGCGCATCAACTTCGCTATAAAATGCATTGTGGAGCGCGGGGAGCGGCAGCTGTTCACTGGCAAATTTCGGAGGAACGTACTCTGCGAGCGTTTTTGCAGATCCTACCAGCGCATTCATCATTGAAATTCGTTGATATAGTGAATAATCACCACTCGCAAGGATCTTACATAGCTCTTGTGCCATGCTGGGATCGGCTACCAGTACCGACTCCAGCAACCGTTGGCGCTGAGCCGAAAAATCAGTGAAATTGTATTTGTCGGTAAGTCCTGCCAGAATTTGCAACAACCGAGATGCATACTGCCTCACCTCCTCGCCAAAATGAGCCTTTCGCAGAATCAAATTAGCACCTTGGCTCATGGCCGCATGATGCTTCAGGTAGTCATTACTCTCGAGAAACAAAATCAAGTCACGAACATAAACAAGCTGAGGCAGTTCTTCATCATCATCATCCTCGTCGTCACTATCCCCAATATTTGAGGTTGCCAATTTAGGCTCTTCTGGCACCAAAAACTCATCAATCATGTTTTCCACATCCACTGGCTCGGGGCGCGACGCGAGCGCTTCCTCCACGCTGCATTTGTGTTCCTGTGCGAAAAAGTAGCGGTGCTGGTACTCAATCCCAAAGTTTAGCGACTGTCCTGCTTTACGAGCCAATACCTGGCCTACTACAGTGCCCATCTCTCTGACGCGCTCACTATCTGCCGAGAGATGGGCAGTGATGCCTGTAGAAAATTCGGGGGTCTTGGTCAATTCAAGAAGCTGATCACCATTAAGTTGTGAAGCACAGCCAATAATTATTTGGGTCACGGCAGTTTGCTGTGGGATAGTGAATTGTGAAATAGCGACTGGAGAGCCCCAATCTTGCAGGAGTTTGATTGTTGCGGGATAAAGTGCTTTCGGATCCACGGCAATAACTGCAGCACGCTGAACAAGGATTGAAAACTGTTGCGCGAGCTTAAGCATTGTATATGCATCGCCGAATTTAAGGCGGTCCCACAATGCAGCAATAGATGGCGGGTCCAGTGGGGTGGTACGGAGAAACGCACTCAAGATGAACCTTTTAGATGCATTACTCAAATCCTGGTAGCTACTCAAAAATTTGGGCCACCTATCCAGTGTTAAAAGCACCGTTAATGCATCCTCAGGGTACCCCAATTTAAATAGTTTATCAAGCATTTGAGATGGAATAATGCTCAGCTGAATCAACTGCCTCGCTAGCCACGATGTATATTTTGACCCGAAGCAAAACCAATAAGCAGAAGTCTTATCTTGAGAGCAAGCGGCAAGGATCTTTGATCCACAAAACAGAGTGACCGCGCGAGTTGGGTCTGCAGGAACTAATTTAGCGACAATTCGATCATCTGCGAGTACCTGGCTCAAAACCTTGAATAAAAAGTGCCGCTTGTTCTCATTCACAAGTGCAATATCACTGCACAGGCACGCGAGGCCTCCTAGGGTCTTGAAATCTTGAATCGGCAGCTGATTTTCAGGAGAATGATAAATTCCATTCAAAATTCCAGCAAAATACTCCAAAACATCGCTTGTTGGTGCGTTGAGATCCACAGGCCGTGGACGAGCACTCATTTTTGCGGCGTCAAGATGTGGCGGAAATTTTTCACCTCTTTCTGTTCCTTTGCCCCCCTCTAAGTGATTATGGACGACTCTGCTGGTCCAGATTATGATGGATCATACCATAAGTACGGTCTTTACAATACTAGAGAGCAACGCGCCGCTGTTTCTCAAGTGCTTTCGCAGCAGCCTGAGCGGCTCGCTGCCTTACTCGAGAATACTCTCAAGGGCAATAGAATATTTGCCCCTACAGATGTGGCAACCTTGCTGCAATTTGCCAATGATGCCGTTGTTAAAGAGCCATTGCTATCACTGATCAAGGCTCAAGCTGTATTGTTGGCCCAGTGCCTCGAGGCCCCACGTGACCGATTGGCAGCTTCCTGTGTTGCACAAACTCGCAGAAGCATCGCTCTTTGCTGTGAAAATTCTGGTCCTCAGCACTATTTGGACCTTCTCAAGAGCCCCGATCTTCCTGCCTTGTCGATTACCGCACTTTTGGCCGATGCTGCTCACTCGTTGCCTTGCACTTGGGCTTCAACTGTTGATGAGGCTACTAGTTTATGGGCTCAAGGGTTTAGCACACTTGTTTTGGCAGCCAAAAAAATGCCCTCAGAGCGGGTCATCAACTCTTTTGCCGGCTATTTCAGAATTATGCCTCAAACCGTCTGGGATGATACACTTGTACCTGCGATTTCAAGGTCTCTACTTAGGGCAGCAGAAGCTGTTTTGGTGGTTTTCCCACAGATTTTGGGCCATTTGCCAAGCTTAGACTTTACCAAGGCCTCAGATACGTTCCAGAGCTCACTCATTTCCTCAATGAGCTCAAGCAATGCCACAATCCGCCAGCTTGCTACTAGAGCTCTCGGCCTTTGCCTCGATCGCTCTCAGAAGCTCGCTGCTCCAGTGATTGCTGGCTTTACCAAATCTACAGGCGAAGCCCGTGCTCTTTATGCTCAGGTCTTGTTACATATTGATGCTACCAATGAGGCCGCCCTCAAAGCTGTTGATACAGTTGCCGCAAAAGAGACTTCAGAAACAACTATTGCGCTGATTGTCGAGGCTGCTGTTCACTTCCGTGCCTCAGATGTTATCACCCGTGGCTGTGGTGATAAGCGGCCCCCTCTTCGCCGTGAATGGGTTTGCGCCGCTGTTGCTGCTGCTGATAACTTGGACCCCAAAATAGCAAGTGCGCTTGAAAAGGCTCTCGATGATGTAGTTGCCAACCCTATCAGTGCAATCACCTCAAAATTCTTGGCAGCTGGTTACGCTGCTACTGCTGCTCTGAAATCTCAAAAAGGTTTGGTGTTATTAACCGACCCTAAAGTTTATGAACGTCTTTCCTCCCCATCAGAGTTCCAGTGGGCCCTTAGAGCTTTGCAGGCCTTAGCATCCCCCGATCTCACCGATGCACTTGTTCACATCTCAGGGTCCGCCCCAAATACTCTGAGGTTAGAGATTCAGGATACTTTGGCAAGTGTTTACCAGCTACCTGGTATCCCATGTGCGCTTGCTAGCTCCTTGGAGAAACTCGATTGCGTTGAAAGCCGTTTGCTTTCCGTATTTGGGACACCAGTACCAGAGTCAGAGTCTGCTCTCTCAAAATTGTTGATTATATCGCACAAAGCAAACCTCAAGAATGGTTGGACAGGGCTTTGTCTCAGGGCCAATGTTGATCCCGGAAAAATTGTCGGTCGTGATTATGATCAGATGTTGGCTGCTATTTGGACGGCACCCTCTCTATTGATGCAAGCGGCAGATTCAGCGCTAGCAACAATTGCGTTTGTGCGCCCTGATCTCATTGCTCCCGAGGTAACCAAATTCATTGCATCTCAGCTGGCGCCCGTGGCCATTAGTGCCGATGAAGTACTCGTCTACCAAACTCCTAATGATCAGCTAGCTATGACTACTGAAGTGCGCAAGAAAAAGGGTGACGGTGCTAGTTCCAACCGCAAAAGTGACAAGGATTGGGATGAGCAGATTCGTCAAGAGCTGGCCAAGAAGAATGCCAAATTAAGTCCCGAAGATAAGAAGATGCTCGAGGAGCAGCAAGAGATGCGTGCTCGGGTTGAAGGCATCCTCAACAACTATCAAAGAGCTATCACCGCAATTAACGCGCTCTCCGAATCAGGACTCGATAATGGCATCAATACTTGGTTCCCCGTTGCTGTAGCCCAGCTTTTGGCTATTTCCAAGTCCGATATTATGGAAAATGCACGTGCTTGTCTCATGGGCCTCACCCGTAACATCTCCGCCAGATTTGACACCGTCAGGCCCAAGGTTGGTAAAGCGCTTTTGTGGAGATTGCGTTTATCCTCAATTGGCTCGAAAGATTTGCTCGAAGATGTGCTTTACCGTGCAAAATTCTTGGCTGATCAGCAGCCCCTCGATAAGGTCTCACTCGTGTATATTTTGCCTATTTTGATCGCCATTATCAAGGATGCAGCCTCACCTAAGAAACAGACCGAGGAGCTGGACGAACAGCTGTTGTTGGCGCTCAATATCGTGGCTACAGAGGCTGATGAGCTCAATACCATCCCGCGCCAAGATCTTATCATTTCGCTTATCCAGCTGCTGGAAAAGAATATGGAGCGCGCCAAGGATGTCAAAGACTGTTTGCAACGTATTGCACAAGGAGTTGTGTTTGATAATGATGAACAGGCTGCTCTTTTGCGGTCAACTGTCAGCTCTAACCCATATGTACGTGTTGCTTCTCTCGAAGTCATTGATTCCGAGGTCGATTTGCGTGAACTTGATTTCAGTCCCGAGATTTTCATTGAAAAGTTTGGCGAGGAAGCACACTTGGCCAATACAATCTGGGAAGAGAGCGAAATGTCCATTCCTGCCGATGCTGTTGAGCAGTTGCTTGAGTTTATTGGTTACGAAGTGCGTATTTCCGTTGCTAAAGCTATTGAGTTTGTTATTGTTAATGATCAGTCACAAGTGCAACCCGCAATCGATCGTATTTGCCAGCTTTATCGTGAGTACAGAGATCCTCCCCAAGAAGCCATCGATGAATGGGGCTTTAAGGTTAAGGCTAAGCCTCGCGATCCCTGGCAAGAGCGTAGTGGTCTATTGAAGGCTCTTGCCTTAATTGTTCCCCTTTATAACAAGGACCAACTCCTCTCGGTTGCAGGGTTCGTTGCCGATTATGCTGTTAGCGACCCCACCACTGATTCCGTATCATGTGCCCATGATTTAGGTTTGCAAATTGTAGAGGTTCATGGTGCACACTATCTGGACGATTTATTACCACTGTTTGGCTCATTCATCGAGCAAGATAACTCTGATGAGCGTGTTCGTCAAGCTCATGTCCTGTTGTACGGTATGGAGGCTCGTCACTTGCCTACTTCAGACTCTCGCCTGGAAGGAATTGTAGAGAAACTCATTGGTGCCCTTGAGTCTAAAAGTGAAAAGGTCCAGTACTCTGTTTCCAAATGTTTGGTTCCACTTGCCAAGCGTATTGATCCACATGCCTACTTTGAGAGCCTCCTGGCGCGTGTCTTTGCTGGATCAACCCGTGAACTCCGCAAAGGTGCTGCCTATGGTATTGCTGGTTTGACAAAGGGTATTGGTATTTCTGCTCTCTCCGATTATGGTGTTATCAGAGCTATCAATGAAGGCGCTGATGATAAAAAAGATACCCTCAAACGCGAAGGCGCTCAGCTTGCCATTGACTGCTTATCTGTTTCTCTGGGCAAGCTCTTTGAGCCTTATGCTATTGAGCTCCTTCCTACCGTTTTGAGTGGTTTGGGCGATAATCAAATCCCCGTTCGTGTGGCTGCTACTGACGCTGCTCGCACTATTATGAAGCATACTACTGGCTACGGTATTAAATTACAAATTCCTACGGCCCTCACTCGCATGAATGATACCGCTTGGCGCTCCAAAAAGGGTGCAGTTGAGCTTTTAGGTACCATGGCCTATTTGGACCCGCAGCAGCTGAGTGCTTCGCTCTCCACTATTATTCCCGAGATTGTTGCAGTTTTGGGTGATACACACAAAGAGGTTCGCGCTGCTGCTAAAGGATCCTTGCATTCGTTTGGTGAAGTTATCAAAAACCCCGAGATCCATGAGCTTGTGCCAGTATTGCTTGATGCCATTAGTGACCCCACTAAGAATACAGAGGCCGCGCTGGACGCTCTACTCAAAACAAAATTCGTGCATTACATTGATTCCCCTAGTTTGGCCATTGTCATCCATGTCCTTAAACGCGGTCTGCGTGATCGATCCGCTAATACAAAACGCCGTGCCTGTCAAGTAGTAGGAAACATGTCTATTCTTACTGAACAGGAGGATTTGGTACCCTATCTACCAGAAATTATGCCTGATTTACAGGTTGCCATGGTTGATCCTGTGCCGGCCACTTGTGCAACTGCTTGTAAGGCTCTTGGTGTTTTGGTTGAAAAGTTGGGTGAGGACACCTTCCCTCAAGTAATTCCTAATATGCTTGAGACTCTCAAAGACCAGACCAAGATCTCTGACCGCTGGGGTGTGGCTCAAGGTCTCTCGGAAGTTATTCACGGTTTGGGTATCAGCAAACTTGAAGAGCTTCTGCCCACCATCCTCAAAAACTGTGGCTCGCCCAAGCCTTGGATTCGTCAAGCGTTTATTCCTCTTTTAATGTTTTTGCCCGCTAGTTTTGGCCAGGCTATCACACCCTATTTGAGTGAGCTGACCCCAGCTGTTTTGCGAGGTCTTGCTGATACTTTGGACGAGGTTCGTGAAAATGCTCTCAAAGCTGGTCGCCGTTTGGTACGCAATTTCGCCTCCAAGGCTGTTGATTTGCTCTTGCCCGAGCTTGAGCTTGGTCTCAGTGACCCCAACTACCGGATCCGTCTCTCCTCGGTGGAGCTCACTGGTGACCTTTTGTTCCAGTTGAGTGGTGTTAGCCGCTCTACTTCAGAGGATGTTACTGTTTCATCTCGCGTACAAACTGTTTTGGTAGATATCCTCGGTGCTGCTCGCCGCGACCGTATTTTGGGTCTTATCTTTATGTGTCGTGCAGATGTGGTTGGCGCCGTTAGAACCTCTGCTTTGGAGGTTTGGATGACCCTGGTATCCAATACCCCTCGTACTGTCAAGGAGATTCTGCCCTCTTTGACCCAGCTGATTGTCAAGAAGCTTGGCAGTGAAGACGATGAGATTCAGAAAATTGCCGCCAAGTCGCTTGGAGAGGTGGTTCGTCGTGTTAATGGCGCTCTTGTACAGCTTTTGCCCACTTTTGGTGAGCTTGCGGCCAATGATCCTGAATCCAAGGAGGGTATCTGTATTGGTTTGATTGAGCTTATCCAGTCTACGCCATTTGATATTCTCAAGGATAACGAGCAAGAACTTACAGCACTCATCCGCAGCTGCCTTACTGATCTCAATGATTCAGTTCGTGAGGCGGCCTCTCAAGCATTTGAAGCACTCCAGGAGTCATTGGGTGAGGTCGCTCAGGATATCTTGCCCGAGCTTATTTCGCAGATGGAACAAGGTGGTGATGGTGCATTTGCTGCACTTAAGGAGATGATGTCCAGTTCACCTGAGGTTGTCTTCCCTGCATTATTGCCTAAACTTATTAGTGCACCCATTACTCCTTTCAAAGCATCAAGTCTTGCTGATATCTGTGACGTAGCTGGTGAGCATTTGTTCAAGCGCATCGACACAATTGTGGATGCTTTGCTTGATTCGCTTGTCCAGGACAATGACCAAGAGGTTTCCGAATCGCTCACTCGTATTTTGTTGTGCCATGCCCCTCAAACCCATATGCTCAGTCTTCTCAAGAATAGTGAGACTGCTAAACGTCGTATTGTTTTGAACCAGTTGGCAACTGTTTTCACGGAAGACCACTCCCAGATCGATATGCTTTTTGCCAGTGATTTCGTTTCGTTTGCCATCATTGGCCTTGAAGACTCTACTCCTGAGAATGTCGAGGCTGCTTTCAACTTCTTGCATGCACTTACTAGCGCCCTTACGAAGCCTCAACTTGCTGAACTTGTCGATCCTGCTCACAAGGCATTGGCCATGACCACTGCTCCATTGGCTGGCTTCCAGCTTCCCAAGGGTGTATCATGCGTGTTGCCCATCTTTTTGCAGGGTCTTGTTCTTGGTTCCAATAAAGATAAGGAGGCATCAGCTCTGTCCATTGCCGCAGTTGTCGAGCGCACTGAGCCCGATAATCTCAAGCCGAGTGTCACTGCTATTACCGGTCCCTTGATTCGTGTTGTTGGCGAAAAGTATCCTGCAGAGGTAAAATCAGCGATTCTTTACACTTTGAATGTTTTACTAAAGAAGATTCCCCAATTCTTGAGACCCTTTTTGCCCCAGCTTCAGCGCACTTTTGCCAAGTGCTTGGCAGACCCCAACTCAGCTTTGCTGCGTAACCGTGCTGCCAAGGCTTTGGGTACGCTGATTAGCCTGCAACCCCGTCTTGAACCATTGGTAAAGGAAGTTATTTCAGGTATTGAGGCTAGCGATGATGCTGGTGTAACCGCTTCTATGCTCAAGGCGTTGTTTGAGATCACTAGCAGGTCTGGTGCCAACCTTAGCGAGCCAACAAAGCAAAATATTCTTGCGCTCGTGCTTGAAACTAGTGAGAAAGAGACTGATTCCCGCCAGCTTTCTTTGTTGGCCAAGATTGGTGCTACGATGTTGAGCCTGGTTGAGAATCGCAACGATGCGGTGGCCAAGTTCCAGGGTAACTCGTTATTCTCCTTGTTTACTATGAATGCGCTACTTGTTTACTCTCCTGAAATTGTCTCTGAACTTGGACCTGATTTCGTCCAATACCTTGTTGAGCAGTCCAAGAGCCACAACTCAGAGCTGAGCGAGAATGGAGTTCTTGGTCTCGGTAAGTACGTCCTTGGTGACTTCCCCACAAGCGATTTGGCAATTAGCACATTGGTCGATAGCATCTCAAAACAAGAGAATAGGTCCCCGGAGACTCGTCGGTTCAGTTTGATTGCTCTGCGTGGACTAGCTCGTGAAAAGTCACTGCTGTTGGATCAACATCTGGATAACATACTCGTGCCACTCTTTGCCTGCGTTCGTGATACCACCATTCCTGTGAAGCTTGCCGCCGAAAATACATTCCTGGATCTTTTCAAGTTTGTCGAAACAGGTGACTCTGCATACTTTAACCAATACTTTGAAGGAGCTGTGAAGCGTGGTATCGTTCCTGAACAAGCGCAGCGCTCGCTTAGTGAATATGTGCGCCGTGTAGCCATGCGCCATGCAGTTTCTCGTCGTGAACAGATTGAGTCTGGAACTACTGATAACGATATGGGAGAAGATCTACAGGAACTGTGGTCGATTGGATACACTGAAAACAGTGATAACTAGGTCAGCTTTTTCTTCTTTTGATTTATGTAGATACAAGTGTTTTTATTTTTATAGAGTTGGAATGGCAATTTCGATATCCGAGCGCTTTGGTGATCTCGGCCCAGACGCGACTAGAGGCCATGGCTCGTCGAGTTAGAAGAATGCTGGATTCCTCGGGTTGAGACTGGCTTTTGACGACCCCTGCAAACTGGAAAAAAAGTAGTGAACGTGCATTACCTCCCGTTCTCGCATCGTCACCGACTGCAATACTGAATAAGGCTCTACCGGGCTTAAGTATGACTGATCAGACGGGAAGTCCTGAACCGCGGTGATTTGAACGCACGCGACACTTTTTCCAAGATGTCGTACCCCCGTGGTCGTCGTATTTTCAAAAATTTGAAAACGGTGGTATTTTAGCTTCCTAAAGCCTTAATTCCACTTTTTTCACTATTTTAGGGAATATCTACTTGAATAGTGTTGGTAACTATGCAAAAGTTTTCATATTTGCATAGGATCTCCTCAGAAACAGTTTCCCAGGAACAGGAGCTCTAAAGATAAAGGGGACATAAAGAAGAGATAAATGAATTCTAGAAGCCGTGAAAGTACATAAATTAGCAATAGAAGGCATTTTATACCTAATGATAGTCAACAGAGACCTATTACGGCTAGGCAGTGCGTTGCATGTCACGCGAGAATTTATGTGCTTGCTGCATTCACTATAAACAGCGCGCGCTCAGGAGCGCATGAGTCCTTACGACTCGTTAATAAATTATATGGAAA